>OOFE01025517.1:11815-26868 GCA_900323365.1 Monocentris japonica | reverse complement strand
TGTGTGTGTGAAATATGAATGTACAAAATGCATGATCCCAGTTTACTCTGGGAGAAACTGGAAATGTTACAAACGTTGTCTAATCTTTTTTTTACAACCTCTTGAGCAAACCAGTCTCTAAAATAAAACCTATACTCTATAACCTCCTTTTAAATTATGATGACGGCAATTTTGGGTTGTTATAAATCATGTTTACGTTAATAGATATTTAGCTTCAAAGCCCACAATAGCCAAAGTAAGTAGCGCAATTGTAATGACTCGTTCAGACTCCTTTTTTTCCTCATTTCCTGACTGATCCCTTTTACAGTCCGGTCCCACAGCCTGCTGTTGCAAACTGAACCCGATGTCAACCGCAATCACAATCACGGGAGAATACTTACAATAGTCAATTTCAGCCGAGAGAAAACCGCAGTAGAAATTACAGCTCATGTTCAGAGTCCGATACACCTTAAAGCCAAAATGAAACGCGGCAAGCAGGGAACCAAGAACAATATTTGTTTTTCCACATGATGGCTGTTCAATTAATGGAGAGCAATGCAGCCATTATTATACAACAGAGGATTTTCTGTGTCCAGTCTGAAACGGCTCTTTCCCTGCGCTCTGCAGGAAACTACTCATTCTGTTTATTAGGACGATACTAATAGAGTGACACTGTCCATCCATCGTATTCAGTCATTTAGTCATGTAGCCTACTGAATCCTAAAATCTTATTTTTCTTTAAACAAGTGAAAAACATCTGCCAATGGGGTCAAATCGTTTTTCATGTTTTCAAATCTGTTTGACTTGTTTCAAGCACTTTTAATTCAGAATCAAGTGTCAATATCTTGAAATGAGGCAGATCACTCCACCAGCATCAAGATGTTGTATGGAAGAAAATTTGTTGAAGCAAGTCAAACTGCTTTAGAAATAAGTTGTAAAATGATCTCAATCCACTCGATGACCGTTAATAATGGGATTTTAAGACTCAATACAAGATGAAATGACTTTTTGCAGTATATGTGTTCCGTTTCATGGTAAATTCTGTTGGACTACTGGGGTCAGTAATATTCCGTGATATAGTGGTCAATAAAACATGTTAAGTATGACCTCCAGTTGATTATCATGAGGAACTCAACCACGAATGTAAACAAAAATATATCTTAAAATATATATCTTATCAGTTTGATACTGGCTACTAACTATTACTATGAATTGTTGTCATGAAGAATTGTTTGGTTGAACTAAATAAAAAATATGTGTAAACTGAGTCTGGGCGGGTTTACATCGCTGCTCATATTACAGTGATTGAACTTTCACGCAGGGTCGAGACTTGACTTTGCCATGAACTTCATGCCTTCTCCCCGCCTCATTTACCTGCAACAGAGAAGGTTATTTATGTCCGTCGGTCCACAGCTTAAATTGAGCTGCTCAACTGCGTGGTGAAAAATAGAATCTCCAACTCATGAGCAGTATAGGGCTCCATCACAGTTGGGTCTGTAAATTCATGATAACTATCAAACTTTGTAAAAACTAGGATCTGATTTCGTGTGAGCTGCATTGCATCAACTACAGACTCTTGAAAGGTATAACCTGCAAATGATCCTCTCACCTTTTTCAAGTCCCATTCCAACTCAGGATTCAAATACTCATATGCTCAAATACTGACAGCATTTCAGTGGAAAGCACACCTATAACTCCAATCCCTATTTAAGACAAGAATATTTAGCTGTGACATACTGGATATGTTTTGCCCCATAAGCTCAATATAAGAATCAAAAATCTCTTATTTTCCATATTTTGTCTTTTATCTTCAAGCTGCTCGTTGGTTCATGTCTACGTAACTGAGATATTCGTATGTGAATTACTATTCTATAAACAAAACGTCTCTCAGGACGGTCTAGACACAAAGCACACAAATTCGGTGGATGAATCTTTATGATGAATATGCCCGGCCCTGGGACTGGAGAAAAGTTGATCTCTACCGCCACCTATTGGAAGGAGTAAGAATTGAGACAACCTGCTTTTCGATGCTTGATCCAACTGAGGGTGAAAGGGTGAAAGGAAAAACTCGAAACTCGGTTTTGTTTTGATGATTTTAGATTTGAAAATTAATGTGCAAACACACTCGGTCTATATTATCTGTACAAAGCAAAACCTTATTTGACAGTAAGCTGATAAATAAGAGAACTGCGTCCAGATATTTGTGACAATCATGAGCTGTCCTCAAGATCTCTCTCTTAATTCCATCCTGAGTTTCATAAGGCACAATTCAGACATAATTTAACTATCAACCTAGCACACAGGACTAAACCACATACAGCAAAAATGTAGTAAAATCAGCTTACACGTTTCAATCTTCTATTTTCTGTACAGCTACCTACATTCACTGTTATACACCAAAGTCTCATCATGAATCTGAAATCTAAAGCAGTTAATATAGACACTCTAAGCATCATTTAGGGAAATAAATATAGGGGTTTTTTTCTTTGTAGTTTCAGTTATGAGACGTCATGTGCCTGGAGAGATGATGCCGCTCTCGAAAGTACTCGTGACAGATCGGGCAGGTGAGTTTCTCCTCTCTCCTTCTCCTCACTTGGGACTCCGCCGCAAACTCCTTCTTGTGATGAGAGCGCATGTGGAAGACGAGGTCAGAGGTCATCCGGAAGGACAGATTACATTTGGCACACCAGTTCTGCACCGACACTCCGAATGAAGTGAAAGTCGGTGGGAGGATTGTAAGAGATGAGGTGGTCTGAAGCTGAGCGCCTATGTTCCTTGACCAGTGCTCCGGTGCATAATGGAAAGCGCTGCTTATGGAAACTTGCGCAGGGACAGTAGCGCCCTGCAAGTCACCACTCAGGATATTGGACGCCATCAGATTGTTGTATCCCATAACGGTCCTCGAGGTGAAAACATCAGCCATGTCCTCCAGGCGGCTGGAGCGGGCTGTGGATGCACTGGTTAAATGCGCTGTTGGGTCACTGGGAGAGGTTCTTTTGCTCGGTTTGCAGAAAGCACTTTTCTGCTCCCCCCGACCGTTTGACAGGACCAGAGAAAATGCACTGCTGCTGGCTGAGTGCACAGCAGAGCTCTCTCCTGTCT
The DNA here is from genome assembly GCA_900323365.1 of Monocentris japonica. Taxonomy (NCBI): domain Eukaryota; kingdom Metazoa; phylum Chordata; class Actinopteri; order Trachichthyiformes; family Monocentridae; genus Monocentris; species Monocentris japonica. The sequence goes on along the minus strand of OOFE01025517.1, from coordinate 23,787 downwards.
CAGACTCTCTGCCCACCTCTTTGTCGTGCGTAACACTCCGTTTGGTCTCTCCGACTTCAGCAAAAGCGCCGTTCTTACATCCCAAATGGTCCGCTTTGAGCTTATCTGCTTTCAGTTTCAGAGTAGAGGCAGATGTATCCAGTGCTGCTTGGTCGTAGTCCCTGGTTAGCGGCGTGATATTGTCATCGTTTGAAATATTAGTTTTTTCCAGCAGAACTGATTTTCGACCTTTGGGATAAAGAGTCTCCTCATATTTCCTTTTCTTTGAGGAAATCTTGACATCCTCATTAGTGCTAGATTGTTTATGCTCCAAATCTCTGGCGATGTTATGAAAATCTGTCACTCGACGTTGCCTCTTTATTTCCATGTGTTTGTGCTCGTAAGACTCACGGCTCCATGTGTCATTCCTTACTTGGGCACATAGGAAGCGGCAGTGTGCCAGGAAAGGATACTCGTTCTTGAAGACCTGGTTACATCTTCCACATTGTAACTCTGTGAAAGAGACATAGATCATATGAAGGTGAATGGTTCAGTATGTCTACAGATAAATCCATAAATCACACTCAAGACAATTTGATTGCATTTTACATTAACCCACCCCTGTCATGGTACAGTCTGCTTCGATTAATCCCTTTTTATTTTTCATCACATGCTGCTCGTGTCTATTGAGGCTGCAGGGTAGCCTAGTCAAAGGAGCAATGGCCCAGGTTGAACCTCATGTCTGCAAACATCCGCCTGGCTTAAGTGCCTTTGAGCAAGACATCTGCATCTGATCCTGCACCCCTACCTCCCTGGAGGCGGTGTAAGTGAAAAGATCACTTCTCTGGGTTGATTAACATTATATTATTATGTCTCACCCTCAGTTGGTCCTCTGGTAGTCATGTCTGTGAAGCCCAGTAGGTGAGACAGCTCCTGGTCATACCACACCAGCAGCTCCTCCTCCTGCCTAATGTCGCGGGTGGTGCGCACATACAGCTGGCCTGCTTTCAGAAAGGCCTCGGTGTTCTGCTCCTCTGGGTTGCGCGCAGCCTGCACCAGTCGCAGCCAGGACAGCACCAGCGCTGAATTACGCATAGCCTCGGGGTCCACCTGTTGGCAGGAAGCAGGAACATCTCGCTTGAGCCCAAAAACTATCACATTTTAAAACTATTTCATCTCTGTCTATCCTTTCTACAATCGTCCTCAAAAATAATAATAAATGTAGGTGAAATGGTTACACTGGCAATATTGAATTTTTGGTTGAAAGTGATGAAAGTGATTCAACCTTTATTTGAGCTGATATTAAGAATACAAAAACAACATGCATATAAAAACATCTAAAGTGAAAATACAGTCAAAATCACAAAAAAGAAATAGTAAGGTAAAACAATAGATAAGACCAAAATGTAGTCGAAATCAGATAAAAGAGGGAACAAATTAAATTTCTATGCAAGTGTTCCCAAAGGCAATAGTCTAATATCAAAGCAGCAGGCCTTTGGGCCAGACCTATTTTAATCCTGACTAACCACAGCAAAGACAGCTCTTTTGTGAATCTACCACAAAATCCTTCAGTATCAATTTAAACTCATCAAGAGAGACCAGCTCCTTAAATCATTGTTTCATCAAGAGGGAGCAGAGTACAAAAAGACACTTTAATCTAATTCAGAACTCACCCTAAATACGTAGGATTTAGTTCTCTTGTCGCAGGATTTCTGCGCTATGAAGGCGATGGTGTCGTAGAAGGTGTTTTGGAGCACACATGGACCAAAAGACGTGCCCGCAGGGATGCTGCGCGTAACGATCACACTGGTGTAGAGATCCGCTGGATGTTGAAGGAATTTACTATCACTGGTCCAGATGGACCGAGGCAGATAACTGTGATCCATGGTTAAACTGTAGAAAATACAAAGGCTATTAGTTAAAGAGCAGATGGATGTGCATTCCAGTTTCTAAATTGATTAATGTAGTGGCACTACTAATATCGCCCCCATTTGTATTTAAAATGAAAAATAAAATAAGTAGGTCTACCTTAAAACACTTTTTTACACATTAATATAATGAGGCTGGCTAAACGGATCATGAAGACTTCTCAGTAACATTTGTTCAATAAAGACCATTGACAAATGACCATTATACTGCTCATTTCTCGAACCAAATGAAGAGCAAGTCTCCCTCAATATGTAAAATAAAATAGGTTTTGGAGGTGTGATATCTGATAACAATATTTGGATTCAATATGCTCTCAAACCATATGGAATTACTTCGGCTACTGGAATTGATATTGGCTCCACTAACTTAGATAGAGATATTATTTTAATATCATAACTATATTTAATGTAAATTCAGCTTCCCAACTGGAGCAGGCGCATCCAGTACAAAAATTATTTCTAACGTCCTTTGTCTCAGTTTTTCACTCGGTTTCTCCTTTTGTTTCCCCATCTGCCGTGCTGCCCAACTGCCTCCTCTGTGCGCAGTCTAAGTTGAAAACGTTATTTAGTCATTTGTATAAACAACGTTCACTCACGAATTACGTCTATCACTCAATCACGTCTATCTCGATTTTTTCCTTTTTTTGGAGACTAAATATTGGGTGTATAGGCTAGTTCTCGAAAATTTTGACAATCCAATATGATAACGGAAAGATTATACCTTGCCACACTGAAAATCCCCATTTTCCAAAAAAAAAGAGCCTAGACAACAGTATCCCCAAATCAAGCATGGAAACTGAGTGTTTTAATGTGTTGCATGTGCACTCACCTACTGGTCATGCAGGAGGGTGTTTTCGTCCTGTGCGGCAGCAGGTTGCAAGCAGGTGCTGTGGACCTCGGTAACGACGTGAACCTCGATTCTCCGTGACCGTGGGACGAGCGAGTACTAATGCCGACTGAGTCTGCCTCGGTACTGCCTTCCCTCTCCACTCCCACACAGACTTATCCCCGTCGGAGAGCTCACTGAAGCGTGGCGCGCCGATGTAAGCACGCGCGTACACGTACACACACATATACGTACACACACACATACGCCTTGATTTTAGTCCCGTGGCAAATTCTTCCTTGTCTGACCAGTCCTACTAATGAAACCACAGACCCAGCAGGAGGGCGTTTAAATGGGGAGACTGTGCTCATTTTTAGTCTAACTGTCTGTCACTACTACCAGGTTTTTGGTAGGATTTTGATACATGCTTGTTCTATATCCACTCTCACAGCTGGTCCACTTTGGATAGGCTCTATATAGCTCATGCATGCAGCTGACGTGAACTTTAGTGTGTACTTTGCAACAAAAGATCAAGAAATGACGGTTTGGACTATTTTAAATGTTATAAATCAAATATCCAATAAATTGTTCAGCTTACACATGTATATTTTTATTCTCTTTTTGTTCCTAATATTTTACCCTACTAAGGAATTCAACGTTTTGAAGTGGTAAGCCTAAATCTCATAAAAAAAATTCCCAATCGAAGCCTTTTATGTCTTCCCACTCTCTCATTACAGAAATTTGGCTCGATAACTCTACCAGAGTATTTACCCAAACCAAAGCTGTCATGCAGAATAATCCATTAAATGCTCGTTAGATTGAAACATTTAATCTATGAATAATGTATTTGCCCAGTGGCAAAGCCAGACCACCCTGGATCATGTATTGGCCAATTTTACAAGCCTATTACCCGAGAACCTTTTCACCAGTAAGCTTCATCTCTTTATCTCCCTTTTTTTCCAGAAACTTTGGAATTTCTTTTAAAAACGACCTCTTTGAATCCAACCTATGATAATGACCTATGATAACCTGTAGTATAGTGATATCTGCGATTCTTAATTCAGTGTCTTAAAGGCTTTCCTTTAAAATCATGGTCCTGACACTCAGATACACACACACACACACACACACACACACACACACACACACACTACAGTGCCCTGTATTTGACTAATTGCTAGCTGGCATAGCCTCCATGAGGTCTAGAGCCGCAGGGTGTTTCTTGACTGGTGTACCCTCTCTCCCTATACCACCGGGTTACCAGCTGAACTATTGTGCTATAGTTCTATTTTGTACATTGCACTATAATACAAGAAAAGACCAAAATAGCTCCACTGTCGATGACAATCATAATTAAATCCTTTCAGCAGCAGTAGCACCCCCTTTTCAGATGTCGTTTTGCATTTATGCCCCCTCTTGAATTGCACTATTCTTTGCAGTTCCTGTTTTTTCATTTGGGGGTGAAACACTGAACAGGAGGTGGATCTCACGTTTTTTGGAGGTGCACTAAAAGCAGAACTTCCAGGGCACACCAAAACATTTTTTTATTAAAAAAACAAGGCGCACACAATTAGTGATTGCTTGAAAATTACACATTAAGTCCATGGCCACACGAGATAAGCCCACTCTTTGATCTTACAAACACAAAAAAACTTCAACTGAATTTTAAGTAAATTTGTGTCATATGTTGCTTTGCTTTGTTCTTTAATATATATTACAACAAAATATCCAGGAACATTTGAGCATACTCCAAGGAACTGAAAGACACTCCTATAATATAATCCATCTCTTTGATAAGCCTATACCTCAAAAGACCGTATCTGTTCATTATTCTGCAGGATTTGTGGAATAATGTTTTCTGCCGGAAAGTGGAATATAGTATCTCCTCCTTGGGTGTCGCGCCTCCATCCTGCCCTGCTCCAAAGCATTGTTTTTTTTCTCGCAGCTGAAAAAGAAGATTTCGAGAGCCCGGCTTCAACAGAATAAGGCTTCAATACACTGAACGCATATACCTCAACGGGATAAAAACGTCAAAGCAGTGCGACAGATATACATAGCAGATTTACAAACAGAGGACAAAGAGAAAATGTGAAGATCTTTAGTTGTCATAGGGTTGGAGTAGTCAACAGAGCCGGGAAAGATGGCGAGGACACAGACTCGCATGTTCCTCGCCTTGGTTTTGCTGGGACTTTTCCTACTCGAAGCCGCGGTGAAAGCAGAGCTGCAAAGGGGGCAACAAGAGGAGGAGGAGGAGAGGTCCTGTCAGGGTGCCTTCGACCTCTACTTTGTCCTGGACAAGTGAGTGTCCGATATTATTTATGACTTTGTTACTTTCTCATCGCTGCGCATTGCCATGCAACCACCCAGTTCATAGGAAACGCGGAGCGCACCAGTGTCCACGTCTGTTACAGTTATAGCGGTAGTAGTGAAAAGTACTAGTCTGAGCTTTAAAAGTCGGAAAAGCTATCAATTTTACTATTTCGTCGCGTGTATACTATAAATCAGTCGTAAATAAGTCAGGATATATGTTAGAGGTTGTTTTATGGAATAAAGAGACACAAGAACATCTGGTAGTTTTCGCTGGATGTTTCAAAGTGCTTTTAACCGCAGGTATGCAGCGTTCAATTGAAAGTAGGAAAGTGTATTGGACATTAAGACATGTTATTTTTTTCGTCCAGTTCAAAGTCATGAAGCAAACAGAGCCTTCCCCACGGGATGTGGGCAGGGCAAGCAGGATGGATTGAGTTTCAGGCCGATGACGCCTGCGGACACAGCTGCTGCAGCAGTGGAGGGCCTTGTGATCACTCACTGACTACCATTCGATCTGCTCTGAGGTGTCTGGATGGAATGAGTGGAAGTATGGTTTCCTCCTTGTTGCTGTCCAGCAGGAAGGGAGAAAAGTGCAGATTTTCTAATAATGTGATGCTTCTAGGGAGATTTACCATTCCCCTTGCTCCCCCCCCACAACAGGTCAGAGTACAGGTAGTTACAGAACAGCTGGTAGGGATTCAGTGACTTGCTCAAAGGCACTTCAGAAAAGGGGGACACTTTGATACTTTCATATAGGGCTTGGATCCGGGTCATCCAGTTGAAAGACAGTCTCTTAAATCACTGGGCCACCCTGCTTGCCCTTACAAACATAGTTGCTGTCTTAATGCCATGTCACAATCGTTTTGATTTTTCAGGCTCTGCCATCCCTGTGGATGTTTTTGCCACCTTTTCTGGAGCATGTTACACTGACTGTACCAGCAGCCACAGAGTTATCCATGTGTGATCTCTCTGCAGTCAGACAGTGTGGCTGTTCATAGTTGCCCAGACATTATAATTGGCATTTTTGTCATATCTTGGCTAGAGCGGCGAGGTAAGATTATGCACATGTCAAAACATGCTACTCCAAGTGAGCAGAGAGAGAGAGAGAGAGAGAAAGAGCTTTTGAGAGTAGTAGTTATCATCACAGTCTCCTGGGCTGACCTGTAAACACAGTAGTAGGTGACTCCTGGCTAAACTTCTTCCCCATATGTTTGTGTATGTGAATAATAGTTTACAATATCAATAGATTATGCTATCAAAAGAATGAGAATGATGATTGTGTTTCTCATTTAGTTTAGCAGCTAAACACTGGCATTTGCGTCTCTATTTAGACTACTGTAAGGTAACTGTTTGAAAAAGCTCACTGCTTGTTCTCAGCTGCCCTAATGCTCGCTGCTTACGAGTTGTGAGACAGCCGTGGTGAGTGACATTTCGATCAGGTTTCCCCACATTTGATGATCTTTTGGATGTCCGCGCCATCTGTCCTTTTTACCCTTTGCTTCCAAAAGTGTAGGGGCAGCCTGGGGAGTGTGGCATGACACGCATGGCCAAGCCTCTGGTACGTCTCTTGTTTGTCTGAGTGTCTGGGCCTGCATGCTTCAGCAGGCCTTCAGGAAGCTGCTGCTCTTTCTCGACTTGTTGGACTTTTCAGACCTTAAATGCCACGCTGTGACCTAATCTAATCCTTCAGTGATAGAGTACGGAGTAATCTCACACATTCAGTTCTCCTTTGGCTATATTAATTGCTGTAAATAGTTCAATAAAAATGTTTTTGTGCAATTACATGCTCAATGAAATACTAGTCCTACGATATTTTTTTACTCTGTCACAAAGGTAGGACATTTTCCACAGGAAAGGAGCAGTGAAATATAAAGTGCCCTTGAAAAGCCAAGTGTGCTCGAAAACAGACTGGTCCTCACCTCGAAAGCATTTGTCCAACTCATATGTTTGGCTATGCCCATGCTGTCCAGACATCTATTGGCCAGAAGGACATGAGGCATGCTGAGTGGAGAATTCAGCAGACACAGAAAGAGCTTTAGAAAACTCAAGCACCATCAGTTCCCTGCATTCCTACACTCCATGTCTGACCCACACCATATACCAGGCTACATTTTTCCTCTCTATCTGGTAGCCCGCAAATAGAATAATAGGTGTTGTGTGTTATGGCTGGGTTCTGAGCAGAGATGATATTTTTTCACTGAAGGACTTTGGAGGGCAAATACTACTGGCAAAAACAGATCCTTCCCGTATGTGACACATACAGTATGTAAGAATGCCAGTAGAAGAACGAAGAGTAGACGAAGAGTTGGTTAGATGATAGCAGTGGTGTAGATTTGGAGTCTTCTAATTTGGGCAGTGAGGATACAAGGCACAGCCATAAAAACAGCCTGAGGATCACACGTGCACATCATTTAGAGGAACTGACTGAGTATCTGTAATGTTAATGCAGCATGAAGACAGAAATAAAAAGCCATGAACCACATAGTTACACCGCATCTAGAGGTTAGTCCTTGTGGTTGATAGCATGCAGAGTAACAGTGCTGCCACAGGAATGAGAATCCTGGTACTGGAGACATATTTATCATTCTCAAATTTATTAATATAATGCTTTCTAAAAAAAAAAAAAAAAAAAACTAAAAGAATTTTTTTTTTACCTGTAGCTGTAAATGGTTTATTTCTGAGGTTGGAGTAAATCAGACCAGTATTTAGTTTTTTTCAGGTCGTGTATAAGTAAATTGTGAGATGCTTGTTTTCTATCTGCGATGCCTATCTGCAGTCTATGTCTGGATAAGGGCTTTAAAGTGTGCCATGCCTTCAGTTACAGGAAAAACGGACAAGTGGAGCTAGAAGTGAGACTCTGATCATGAACAGTTAACTGGCTGGTACATGAATCCTTTACACACACACACTGTCCCTTGCTGAGTTTTAGCCCTGTGGTCCTCTTCTGTTTGATGTCATTGAATCCTTCAACAGGCAATGCACACTCACACACACATTCACACTTACCCCCTGCTGAGTGTTACTTCTGTGTCCCTCTGTTGTTCATGTCACAGCCTTTTCACTCTGTGGACCCCCAACCTGTTGTTAGACTGGCTGTGCTCACTGGGACCATCTGTTCCCCCTCACACACACACACACACACACACACACGCACACGCATGCACACACACACACACAGAGGCACACAGACCCAGCTGCCTGCTTCATGGTCCCTGCTAGAGGCAGACTGTTACATCTGTCCCTGTCTAACCTCAACCCTCTGGCCCAGTAGCAATTAGCCCCCATTAGCAGCCCCCTGGGAATGGCCTTCATTAAGGAGACCGGCCCAATGTAATGTCTGCAGCAGTATGTTGCAGGCTAACCAGCAGCTTTCACCGTTGACAGGTTACAGTCTAGGTCGGGGATATTGGAATGTCTCTGGGTTGCTAATGGAATGGCCCTCCGTGAGATGAATGTGTTGGGGATGAGTTTCTCATGTGTTGTTACTTCACATGGTTCTGTTTGCTTCAATAAGATTGTATCAGTCATCCCAAGCAAAATCACTGTCTTCTTCCTCATGAAGATGTGTCCATTTTGTTTGTCAGATCTGGAAGTGTGAAGCACCACTGGATAGAGATTTACTCCTTCGTGAAGCAGCTGGCAGAGAAGTTTATCAGGTATGGGCTTTTTGGAAAATGTAATGAGGCTTCACATGTTGTCCCCTTTCATCTGTCCTGACGTAAGACAACCGTGTGTTAACAGCCCCATGCTGCGAATGTCCTTCATAGTCTTCTCCACGCGAGGAAACACCATCATGAAACTGACTGAGAACAGGTAGGACCCTGACATGACCTGCATCTGCAGTGTTACAGTATCTTCATGTGTTTGAATGTCCCTGTGCTACCCAGACATGTCCTCTCTTGTTGTGTTTGTCTCTAGTGTTAGCACACTACAAAAAATTTCTATTTCATTTTACATACAAAATGTACCTAGTTTTAGGCTGCTACCTATCAGTATAAAGCAGTCTATTCTTTCTCCCTCAAATTAAAGGGACTGAGGAAGGCTTTGAAAAAATAAAATAGCTGGTAGCCTTGGATGCAAGTTCGCCAACCACTTGCATACGCACTCACTCTCTACCTCCCTACTCATCTTTGTTTCTGTTGTTAATATTTCTCCTCCTACTAACACCCTGGCCCTCAGCCTTCTTCCAGTGTGTCTTCAGCGGCCTGTGTGTCCTTTTTACCCCACAGAGAGGCCATCACTGAAGGCCTAAAGGCTCTGAAAGGAGTCATTCCCGGAGGAGACACCTTTATGAACTTAGGCTTGGAGATGGTAAACCTGCAACACATTCAGCACATTTCACACCCAGTGCAGGATCATACTTTATTTTTTCAATTTTCTGATTCAGTGCGGCATCTTGAGTAGTGTAACACCCTCTTTGTAATTGCAGGCTAATGCGCAGATATACCAAGAGAACCATGGTAAGTACTGTCTGGTATTACCTGTTTATTACATGTTTTCAGAGAACATGAAACTTCTAAACTTCTTCTAAACTTCTAAAGGGACAGCGAGCGTTATCATTGCTCTGACTGATGGAGAACTGAACGAGTGGCAGTTTGACACAGCGCAGCGGGAGGTAAGATGTGCACACGTGTTCTCAAATGCATTTCACGCCACAAAACTTGAGCTATGAACTTCCTATTGTGTGACCAAAGTATGTTTGAATGGGAGTTGTATATGATTCTCCATGAGAATATCGGAGTCTCCTTTCATGCTGCCTGCAACTTTGTTTATTTGTTCTTTTCTTGCAGGCAGAGAGGGCCAGGTCTATGGGAGCCATCGTTTACTGTGTGGGGGTCAAAGAATTCAACCAGACCCAGGTAGGATCCAGTGAATACTGAAGACCTTGCATACAAGTACTAAATGTAAATCTGAGTCAATCACAAGAGTTTTCTGTGTTTGTTTGGATGTTTTCCCAGCTGGCTACTATAGCAGACACCATGGAACATGTGTTTCCTGTATGGGGAGGCTTCCAAGCCCTCAGGGGAATCATTGACTCGGTATGACACACATACATACACACACACACACACATTCTTGTTCGCACACACACAAAACCATATTACATCATCAAATTATCTTGTGTCTTACTTCTGTATTCCTCTCTCAGATAATCAAGAAATCCTGCATTGAGATTCTAGCAGCAGAGCCGTCCAGTGTGTGTGCAGGAGGTAAGAGGATGTGAGGAACAAGCATTTGCACTCACTGTTAAAGATAGTGGGCAACCACAGTGTGCGATTGTGTCAGATGACAGACATCTGAAGCCTCTGGAGTGGAACATGAGGTTGAGTGATGGCGTGGACGCTGATGACCGCAGAGCGACAGAGAGCGTATTGTCATTCACGGCCGGGGGAAATTAGCAGAGCCGCTTCAACCCAGCATGTGTGTGAAGGGGAGGCGTGCTGGGTGAAGGGGGGGCGTGCTGGGTGAAGGGGAGGCGTGCTGGGTGAAGGGGAGGCGTGCTGGGTGAAGGGGGGGCGTGCTGGTCAGAGGAATTAGCCGTGAATCTTTAAGCATGGCTGCTTCCCTGGCCTAGTTTGCCACATCCTATATACTAAATAGCCATTCTGGCCCTTTCAACTCCGCCCCCTCCCTCTCTCTTCCTCCCCTGTCTAGCTCTCCTGCCCTTGGACAGCAGTTTCAGGAACTAGCAAGAGAGGATGGGAGAGGGAGGGAGAGAGAGACATTTCTTTATGTGTAGCCAGCAGGATGGATGAGCTTTGACATGACCTTATTAGGATTCACTTAAGAGAGTGCATTTGCAGCCCTGCTACCTCGACAACCAGCGGAGATTAGCCTCCATTATGGGACAGGACAGAGTGGAACGGATGTGATGATAGGAGAGAGGAGAGGAGAGCAGATAAGAGGGGAGGAGAGGAAAGGAGAGGAGATGAGACAAGACAAGATGAGAGAGTAGGAGGACAGGAAGGAATAAAATAGAATCAGGATTTTGCTCAGTGATAATTAAGCTCTGTCTGCATGACCCACCCATCCCCAGACCCTCAGTGCGTCAGTAGTCAAGTGCCCAAATGTCCTCCAACAGCCTCAGTTACCATTCGATTGATGAGCAGCCTAATGGTCAGTGAACTAAGAAACCAAGGGCCATTACCACGGACCCCCACGACCATGACTGTGGCCTAATTAATGAAGAGCGAAGATTGTGATGTGCTGAACACACATCGATTACAGGGCGTCCTGCCTTTGCCTCTTTTGTGACATAAAGTATATGAGTAACATACCACTCATCTTATGCTTGTATGGCTTTATGAGTGACATTACATTGTATAGTGGAGAAATTATTGAAAGTTGTGTGTGATATTGATATTGTGATGTGATATTTCTTCCTAAGCACTTAGCAGCATTTTGCAAGAGTTTGTATGTATATTGTTGCAATGTGGGGACTGCTGCTGAGAGGGTGACTCCCCAGAGGGTCAGCTATAACCCTCTACCCCAACCAGCCATCCTGACATATTTTGCGTAGGTAATGTGACGCTTCAGGATTCTCTCTGCCTGCCATGTGGTCACATTTACCCTTTACATCAACACATACACACACACAGTCTTACACACACATGCCTTTTAGTCAGCACTCACACACACAGGCATATACACACACATGTCCCTCACACTGATGTGAAGTGACCAGACCGAGCTGCCTGCAAACAGGCCATCAGACTGGACAGTGAACGTTGGGCCTCGCTATCAGACCTGACAGCACTGATTCCACACACACACTGAGTGGGCGGTGAGAGTTGGGCCTTATATCTAATATGACAGCAGAGATTGCTGCTTTCATTAACGTCTGACCCTTTCCTCCCCGTTGTCCCTTCCTCCTTGCCCCTCCCCCCATCACTGTCCCGTTGCACTAACGTGATTGAAGAGGGTCTGTT
>OOFE01025515.1:39430-50869 GCA_900323365.1 Monocentris japonica | reverse complement strand
GGACGGCCAGGTGCATTGTTTACCTGGGGAAGAGATGGCACCAGGATGCACTATTGGAAGAAGGCAAGCCGGCGGAGGCAGTGTGATGCTCTGGGCAATGTTCTGCTGGGAAACCTTGGGTCCTGGCATTCATGTGGATGTTACTTTGACACGTACCACCTACCTAAACATTGTTGCAGACCAAGTACACCCCTTCATGGCAACGGTATTCCCTGATGGCAGTGGCCTCTTTCAGCAGGATAATGCACCCTGCCACACTGCAAAAATTGTTCAGGTGGTTTGAGGAACATGACAAAGAGATCAAGGTGTTGACTTGGCCTCCAAATTCCCCAGATCTCAATCCGATCGAGCATCTGTGGGATGTGCTGGAAAAACAAGTCCGATCCACGGAGGCCCCACATCGCAACTTAAAGGATCTGCTGCTAACGTCTTGGTGCCAGATACCACAGGACACCTTCAGAGGTCTTGTGGAGTCCATGCCTCCACGGGTCAGAGCTGTTTTGGCAGCACGAGGGGGACCTACACAATATTAGGCAGGTGGTTTTAATGTTATGGCTGATTGGTGTATATACACTGAATACTGTTAACAGCTACTTAGGCATTACATGTCTCAACCCACTAAATGTTATAGGTCATATTCTGTTTGTAAAATACATAAAATCTGCTTTTAAAAGGTGCTTAACAAAGTTGTGGCATAGCAATTATAAGAAAGCAGTCATCTGAAACATTGCCCTTGAAAAGTTTTCCACTCCCTCTCTCTAGGTCAGTGAAACGCTGCCTTTCTTTTATTAGCACTTCATTAACATTCATTAATTGCTTCCTTTCTCCTGGGCGCTGCTGGAATCAAAACTGGAACTGATAAAAATTAGACGAAGAGCAACTGTCCTGTGCTCCAGATATACAACCTCCGATGACAGGCTGCTGCAAACACACCCCCACCCACCCATCCATCTGTGTTGCATAGAGCAGACAAGCATATAGAGCATGCAGAAGCTCGAAAGATACAAGGCAGAGCAATTTAAAGAAGTAGACGTAAATTTTATTTACTTGTTCTGTACATAAAGGGTCCATACCAGCACGGGTGTTAACCATGGGAAATATTAACACATGTAAATGGTATAAGAAAATAAAAGGCACAATTTTTCCATTCTTAAGTAAAAGACAACAGAGGCTTTCCTAGAATATGAGAAAAGAGTAATACTGTTAATGCCTTTACAAAACAAATCCGAAGCATGACGAAAGCAAGTTCACCTCAAGAAATAATCAGGGTGTATTGCTGAATTAGTAGGTTTCATGAAGGTTGACAAGGAAAACCCATACTGGTTTGATTTCACAGACCAGGTGGCACTAAAATAAGTCAAACGTTTATTTAATAAGGAAATAAGAAAGGAAATAAAGCAGCATTTGGCCAGGAAGAACCACCTACCCGGCCAAGAGGTCATGCACAGAGGCAACCAGCAGGCATTTTTCCCTTTTGAAAAAGTAACCTTCGGTCGAAGTTCTTTTATTCAATAACAATTTATTTAAACAAAAATGCTTGATTTAACATCTGGCTAAAAAAACTAAAATAAAAAAAAAAAAACTTGGGATACGACTGAAAGTTGCACAATATTTCTCTACCGAGTGAAAGGATGAGCAGGGACTTGAAGGGAAAGCACTAGGGGGACAGACACAACAGAGGGCAAAGTGGGGGTTCATCTTTACAGCAGAAATCTAAGGGTCAGCACTGTCCGCACAACTGTTTAATTCTCAGCTCCTATACTGATCAAATGGTGTAAGTTTTTCAAGAAGCTTTCCACTACTCAGTCATAGAGCTGACTGAAACCCTAAACAAACGGGTAACATCACATTAAAACATAGAAGGTATGGGAAGGGGAATGCATGTGCTCAAAGTTGCATTTCTTAATCTGAAAAAGGCATTGATGGGATCTCATTGGCTTGCTGAGACATTTGGCCTCCTCCCCTGACCTATACCATTAGATGCAGGAGGCGTCCAATGGTGAAAAGCCCTCAGCCCACGTGACCACCGGGCACTTTAGCTAGCAGCGCTAATCAAATGCTTGCGGGAAGTGCTGGTGGGGCTAATGCTGTTGCTATTTGACTTAAAACCTGTTCAAAGCATGGCACTCCTTTGCAAAAAGTTGAAATGTTTTCATGTTCTAGTGCTTGGCGCTCTGGCCACTAAAAAACCTGCTAATCTGTAAGCGCTGTCCTTTCCATTGAAAATAATGTGGAAAAACATGCTAGGACTGTAACAAGAGGTATCTAGTGGACACACAACCGTACCCCTTCTACCATACATCTGCTCCATGTCACAGGAAAAAAAATCAACAACTTCAACCTGAACTGCTGATCATATGGTACAAATAATAAAGAGAGATGAAATCACATATGGCTGTTTCACATGTTGTCTTGAGAAAGGATAAATAAGGGAACTCTTGTCAGCCAGACTTGTGTCAGAGCAGAGAGTAGATAGGCTCTATGTTCCAACACAGATCCTCCTCCACAGCCTCCCCCTCTTCCCTTGCTTCCACCTCTGGCTCCAGTCGCTTTCTGTCAGTCATGACGCACACATCATACACACATATCAAAAACCTGTCAACCTGAATAACTCACGGCCAATTAATGTGTGTGTGTGTACAACAGTGACTTGATTAGTTGGAGAAGTAACATTTGACTGGCTGGTTAGCTCCTCAATGCCTCAGTGCTCTCCTCTATAGTCTATAGGGATATTGCTTGTCCCCATTTTGTACAAATATCCTCACATAAACAAAAACGCACACCAATGCTTTCAAAATCCAAAAGAATTCAAACATATGCATTTGAAAAAAATATATAGACCAAATGTGATGTAATGTGGTACTATCCATAGTGAATGCATACACACACACGTGCACACGCACACCTGGAAATGAAAAGGACACTAAGGCAAAAACACTGCCCAGCTTCAAACCAAGACATGGGATAAGGGAACTGGGGGAAGTGGGGGTCAGGTTTTAGTTGGGAACCAAAGTCCAAAGCTGTAAACAGTCAGAAAGTCTCGCAACGGTTGGCAACAATAGAGGGGTTGCTATCATGGTACAGCCCCAAGCAGGCAAGCGCATAACCGTGGTGACACTTGCGGGGAGGGTGGAGACAGCCAGCAGATTTAGGTGTAGGTCGATACTGGAGAGAAGGTTCAGTCGAACTTTTAGGTCAGTCACTCTCATCTGGATTCTGGGGGTCCATTATTTTGACATGGGTGAATGGGAAGAGACCCCTCCGTCCGTTCACCTCTCCCTCCCACTGACCGCTGATGTTCATTCGCGTCACCTTCACAATGTCACCGACCTGAGGAGACAAGGACAGGGACAGTGTCACAGGGAGAGACTGCCTTGGTCACATTATAATGTTCCATTTCCAAATTCCATTTTTTTTTTGAGTTTTTGGCCAGCGTTCAATATGATGTACACTGATAGTGGCTGGGCATGACGTCATCGAGACTACACCAAGCTATAGATGTTTATTCTTCACAACAAATATCACAATGCGAGATGATAGTGAACAATATAGTACAAGAATACATTTAATATCTATGACTATACGTCTGTTTGTACGCTACATAGGCTACATGAGATATTCTAAGTAACTACTGCTACTACTATGTGCACACATGCATATGCACTGTGGTGCCTTACAATGCCATGAGTGCAAAAAACAAAATGCGTGGTCCGATGCGTATCAAAACTAATTTTCTCCTCATACATCCCTTTACCAGTTTTCCCTACTTTCCAGATCTTCACTGGAACCTTGAATTAAAAGAGTAGTGTTTCTTTGCATCCAGATCACTGTTGGTCCATTGTAAACCAGTAACAGTTAATGACAATCTTGGGTTTTGTTGGAACAATCCAGTAGGGGGTCCTTAAAGACCACAAATATGGCTTAAACTGGAATTAACAATACACAAGACCTGATGCAATTATCCCTTGTGCTACTAAGCTATGTGGAAACCCAGCTTGGATATTAGAAGAAGGGGGGGTTGGTTGGTTGACAGCCGTTATCAAGTGGGCATTTCCCATCATACATGTAAACACCTTCAGATGGCTCAACAGTGAATTCTGGCATGCCAGAGCCATAATCCTCCATACCCATTTCTCAGAGAATGTCACTCAGATGCTTTGTGACATTGAGTGTGACCCCAATCGGCTTGAGCCATATGCTCTTTATCGGGATTAGAAGAGGAAAGTCCTCATCATCAAGAACATGATTAAAACCTGAATGCGGAGGACACACTATTTGTAGCGTATATAGAAAGAATGAAGCTTCAAGGACATTTTAGGCCTAGACATTGATGATCCTTTGCCCTGTTCTTGATGGTAAGAATGCCATTTAATCATAAAAAGCATCCATGGAATAGGACCATCAGAGAAGCACGATGAACTTATTACATTATCACTTTTAGAATAGGTAAGAGTTAAGAGCATCAAAGGTGAGGGGAGGGAATTAAACAAAGCAGCCAAACCTGTTCACGCTTTATAAAAAATGTTCCTGTTTGAGCCTGGTCTCCCCTACATAGAGGCAGTGCAGTACCATTGCTGAACCTCTTGTACCGCTGCTATGAAACCATCAAAAATATGAAATCAAATCATCTACTCAGAGACAAATGGCCCATCATAGACATTTGTTTGAAACCTACACAACTACTAACCCACATTAATTTGTAGGCCCAATTAAACAATTCATCTACCCTAGGATTAGCAGATTCATTCACTTTTACTTTAAAATTTGTTTGTTTTGCACTCCTTTAAAAAAAAAAAAAGACATCAAATATTTTTGTGATGCGACCAGCCAACTATAGGGCACTGTGCTTTATGTGTTAAATTGACCCAATTGTGGATAATCTGACAGCAGGTGTGTTGAAAACCGCAGTGCTCCTACATAAGCTTGTACCTTATACTACAACTGCAGAGGGATAAGGAGTTCACATCAATCCCTATGCTTCATCAATTCATCATAGAGTCACTACTTGCCCTGCTGCCTTCCCAAATGCTCCACGTATCATGTGCTATGCATAGAGCCTCAACTAAACGCTGCCATTATAGTGAGTGAAAGCTACACCACTTGCCATTTACGAGTGAAATAATATAGCAGAGTTTAATGTTATATTTTGGGATTATACAGTACGTGTGTAGCTGAGCAGTGCTCCATGGCTGGTTGCAGTAGCTTTCATTGATGACAGTGAAAGCAGACAAAAGTAGCTCTCCCCTTCTAGAGCTCTGTCCTATAATAGCTTTTAAAGCTAAATGTTGCAAGCAAACATTTTTGCTTGGGGACCCCAAAAACCTTGGGCCGGCTCTGCTGGGTATTGCCACTGATTGGGGTTAACAACGTATTCATCACGTTCTTTTGGATGGATGGAGAGGCAGAGACGAGTCAGGTACACTTTGCTAATGGTTAGTTTATAACGTTATTAAAAAAAAGCTTTGAATTCATAAGTGTTTGCCATTTCTGGGAGGCAACCTCAAACATTCATGTGAATTTAGCACAAGCAGCAAACTAGCCTACTTGGATGAGATTTAAGCCACTTTTCAAAACATTGCCAACTGACAAGGTCCTACTGCATCACTAACCTAGAATGATTTCACAGGCAGAGGCAGCTGAGACAGTAGCAAGGAGATGAACAGAAATCAGGTGGAAGAGATTGATAGGTGAGTTTATGGAGCAAGGAGAGGAGAAGAGATGCAAAAAGAGAGGAGCAGAGGAGATGCAGGAACAAGAGTTTGACTACAGCAGCTTTTCTTGAAAAAAAACAAACAAAAAAAAAACAAAAAGGTTAAATACAATCTCTGCCACTGACAATAAATTCCCTGACAATAAATTCCATTGTTTTTGTTTGTTGTTGGTTTTTTGTGTTTATTTAGTACAAGAAAAAACACTACACTACAGCATTATTAAACACTACTAAAAGTTATTTAAGGTTTGGTTTATAGTCATGGTCTGAGAACCCCTGCAAAACACATGTGCATCCTAGGGGAAACACTGTGTTAAACAACAGGCTAGATATTTGCTCTTACGTACACCGAATACAGAAGTATGTGCATTGTTCAAATCTGTGGCAATAAACACTCCATCATATAGTGGTAGTACTGCTCAACCTTGTGAAAAACAAATGCATTATATTTACCGATACTGTACAAAATTGTAAATATACCGGGATATGAATCCTAGCTCCATCACATAGTCCTAACTCAAAAAAAACAAAAAAACACCCTAGATAGAGAGGCTCAGGCGTAAACTAGTCCTATACAATAAAAATACACTTAAAATGTTTGAAATAGCCGAAATGTCAAACCTCCAAATACTGAGGAGATAACCTGATTTCACTTGTTGGAGACTGCCTGTTTCAGAAGTGAACAAATAATGACTCGGAGCTTCCACTTCCTGAACCCAAGAGGCCCCAAAATAGCCACGCAACAAAGCTGTAGGGTTTCTTCAGTAGGCTATGACCTACTCTAAGCCAATGACAGAGACAGATAGCAGAGACAAGACAAGGGGAAAGTTCATGTTTTCACATATGTGCAAAGCAAGAATCAGAGTGCAAACTAAAATGCTACCTGAAACATCACGAATGCTAGTTTCCTTCTAGTGGCTAGCTTCTGGGGTTTCTAGTTGCTTCTTTCTCTGGGTTATTAAGACACTAACTAGTCAATATTCCTAGAGAGACTAGTTACTAATAATTCTGACTTTTGTGCAATAATAAAAAAAACAATAATGCAACCACATGTATTATGTTTACTTTACTGCATCTCTTGTCTGGAGCTCTAAATGAAGTGGAGACCAGTCTTGTGAACGAAGACCGCTCTCTGCTGGCTTGCACATCACACTCAAAAGGTAGCTTAAGGTTTCAAATACTGGATGACAAATAAGAGCACTGAGACACTTAGCACTGAGTCAGGCCTACAGAGTGGGTAGAAGTCCATGCCCAAGACGTAGAATTGGTGAGAGTTGTGTGTGCAAGAGGAAGTGGAAGCCCTACTGAATTTTGGTGCCCACCATGGGTTTGTGAGAGACACATGCATGTGTGTCTCTCAGAGACACATGTGCATAGTCCATACATGGACTAAAAGTAAGCGAGAAGAAGTGTGGTTGGGTATGTGTTTCTTCAGTGCTCTTGTTCTAGCATCCCGGTTTGTGGGAGAAGAACAACTTACCTCCCCACTCCCCTAGTTGGATCTCAACAAATTACCTCCTGCTGTTAAGACTAGTCGTGCTAGCAAGACTTCAATACACCATCTCAGTAGTTTATGCTGTGTATTATGACAGAAATGGAACTAGCTAGTTTAAACTTAGAAGGTTAGCTATCTAATTCCGTGCATGCCTGCATCATGACAGGAAACACCCAACGGATGTTTGCATTATCTATCCTCTAGCCGTTCAGAGGGCCAACGCCACCTGCAGTGACAACAGTAGCTTCATCTTTTTTTTTTGCAGCTAGTTAAAATTGGTATTCAGAAGTCAGGTGGAGATATTCTCATGCAAACTGTGTCATCAATTCAGACTTGATTTAATCCAGGATCTTTCGCAGCATCCAATTTTCTCCACTAATTCAACCTTCAGGTTCTGCTAATCTTTTAATCCAAGTAATATAGCCAGCCTTGTTTCTGTTGGAGAAAGAAGTGGTACGGTAGGCCAACAGCCTAAACATGCACACAGACACACAACCTCTGACCTACTTTTTGATAGATGGGAATATGAAAGCTAACCTAATCAGAGTTTGATAATAAGGAGGTCACAGAAAAAAAAAAAAAACACTACAGGCCATCAAACTATAGAATCACTTAAGCTGCCATTTGTTGGATTTGCCTCTAAAATGGGTAACATAAGAAAGAGTAATTACAATCAGTTAAATCGGTTGTGTCTGCATTTGATGAGTCACTGTGGCAATGTTCTGAACTCATACGTGTGAAAACAAATATCACTAGATGGCATCTCAAATTAAGCAAGTCAAAATAAAAATAAAAAGCTGTGCCCTTAAATTTCAATCAATTGATTCAATATGGTCTCACAGTGAGAACTGTCTCATAGGAGGCAAATGTATCCAGTTCATGTGTGCAACATTTTGATGTCACAGAAATGATTAGCTTTCATCTGACTAGCTAGCCAATGAAGAACCTAAAAATAGCCTCTTGTACCTTTGCAATTCTGAGCCTGCAACAATGGGGCTCTGAAATATGCCCAATCCCTGAATTCCTGGTTGTGACAAAACATTGTGGTTACATAAATTGGCATTTTTTCTCGTGGCAGTATAAGTACAGTTGTGTCATATCAGTTGTGTGGCAGGGCATTTCATGAAGAGGGTCAACCACTGTGTGGAATTTAGTGAAACCTTCATTTTCAGCTGTTTTGATAGGAACAGTCTCTTACCAGCATTTACTTTTCTTTTCATACAGAGTGCTTCTCTCAAATGGTTTGGCTAGCAGTGACTGATGCGCCAACGTCTGAGTTCGGACGGTGTGTGAAAAGTGCTTTTGGTTGAAAAAATATCAAAATGGACCATGGGGCTGCACAACTGATCGTAGAGAATAGTATATCGCCATTTTAAGTTCCCATGAATAATAATCGTGTAATTTGGCGAAATAGAAATGCTTCTTATATTTTGAATTCCGCAGAAAGTCCAGGTGTGGTATGCCAAGGACTTCCTTTATCTGTGACCATTCACAACCTTTAAAAAACACAACTTGCACCCATGTGACCAAAATGAATGTTAAGATGTTAAGATCAACAGTAAGACAATAAACGAGAAAACAAGACTTCCACGCAGCAGCTACTTCGAGAAATGCTGCACGATTTGAACGATTTAGTAAATATTGAACTTACAAAGTGTTTTGATTGTATTTGGTGAATCAAGCTTGTTGAGAAGGTTTGCGATTTCTTAGCTGGATTCAGGAAGCAGACACATCACAAACTCAGCTACTATACAAAAAAAATGTCGCCCAGCTGTGGTGACAAGGCAACACAACCAACTTGTCCGAACACGTCAAACAATGCAAGAGAGAATTGTGTTAAGAACGCACAGCAACCAAGTCCCAAGGAACCAGTAAAAACACAACCCAAGCTCAAACCAAAACAGGCCCACAAACATCTGTCAACGCTTTTGGCAAGTGTAACCACCAATGAGACGAGCTCTTGCCGGTGCAAAAAAATAAACCCATCGCCTATTATTTAGCCATGGATGCTGTGCCCATATTCACCACCAGTAAAGAGGGCTTCAGGAAGATACCAGTTACCTTCACAAACTTATTTCTCACAGGTTGATACTCCTGAGATGTGTATTAAGTGCAAGGAGAAGGTTGAAAACACGGTGGGGATTTGTTGGCTGTCAGTTTTTCCCAGACTGTGAGGTAAATGGGTCGAGCAACTTTGTTGTTACGGCTGCTCTTTAGTTTTAACATATTAATCCAGGCCCATCTTTGTGCCTTTGTCTTGTAGATTGACTAGATGGAAACTGCAAATATGGCAGTTTCTTTCTTTTAGAGTTATTTTGTTTGCCCCAAACACAACATTTTTAGATACTGTGTGTTCAACTTCAGACTTCATGTTTATCATGTGGAAGCCAGACATATCAAGTTTGCAATAATTTGCCAATCGATTAACTGCAGAATTATTACAATGATTAATCAATTAATTGGCCACTACACACTATATACACATCGACTACTATACACTACTGTTTTACGACACTACAAACTTGCAGTCCTTTGAAATTATAAGAAATACATAATCTCCAAATGAACTCACTCCAACCACACTAGCCTCAATGTTTTGATTTTGAAAAACTAAGCCATCATGTTTGCTAGCAATTACGCCTATGCAACATTTGCTCCTTAAACATTGCTTCAACATAGCCAGCCTTACACACTAAGCCTGAATAGCTCCTGGTTAGAACAATGAATGAATCAGTATTATCTAGTTAGAGATGTGCACAGCCACGGGCTAACATGTTGAACTAAACGAGAGCCACAAGCTGCTGCCTGCTCCTGGTTGGACTGAAAAGAATTTATTTAAGCAGTGGCCCGTGATTTAATAGGATCACTGATCTAATGGGGAAATGCATAAAAAAGAACTGACGTACATGGAAATACAGGTCATCATTGCAAAGCTGTTCATATCAGCTCCAGAAGTAATGTAAACAGTGCTATGGCGTCGTCCTCTTCACCCAAGGTGATAGGAACTGCAACTTTATGAGTGCTACAACTGCACTTTAGCAAACACTTCCTATGATGACACTCCGCCATCCTCAGCACCAGGAGGTTCTCAAGCAAGTGCTCAGGCATGCATGTTGTATTACCGCGAAAAACCAACTCAGCCTTGCAGTTGGCAAGTTACAACATTTTCAGAATGCTCACCTTTGGAACCGTGCATCTGCCATTTTCCAAATATCAAGAAACAGTGAGAGCAACGCAAATATTATTTGATCATTTATTGTTGTAGACATTGCTGATAATGTCAAATAATTGTTTCAGCCCTAGTTTGCAGCTGTTTGGTAGCAGGTCTTCAGTCATCAATATTATTAATTATGGGTTTCTTAATGATTAAAAGGAACAAAATTACTTTGCTGTATTTAATTAATCTTACATGGCCATCTTTACCATTTTCAACTACAGCAGGTGTTCTAAATTCAATCAAATGTTTCACTTCAGCCAAAATTACATGATTAAGGTCTTAAGTTACTATTACTTGGTTATACGGTGCAGCTGCATCTTGAACCTCTTTTTTTTTTTAACATTGTGGAAGAATCATCGAGTCAAAAAATGCACTGAGGCAAGGTTGTTTTAACTAGAGTAGACTACTATAAGTTGTATGCCTGGTATTAGCACTACCTTGGCATGTATATGTACTACATGCTGTGACATTGCAAAGCCTAACAAAACACTTGTTGTACACTTGTTGGCTGCAAGAGGGGGAACATACTGGATTTCTTTGGTCATCTTTCTACTTCTCTGAAAATGTCAGTGTTGAAAGTAGACCATAAATACTCTAATATTTTTCTGTGCTTGGTAATATGTGTGTGTGTGTGTGTGTGTGTGTGTGTGTGTTATTTAACTGGAGCCTAAAATACACCTAATTTCCAAACCCTACATTAACTTGACATGAGAAATCAAAAATCTATGATGAAGTAGAAACCAAGAAAGACAGAAATAGATTTAAAACAGAGAAAAAAAAAGAAGTGAAACCCAATTTTACAATACCTCTAAAGCAAGAGCCGTTTTGTCATAGGCACAGGGCACTCGTTTCTGGATGGCCTTAGCCATGACAGGGCCATTCTGCGTGGACGGTAGAGGGGTGGTAACTGCTCCGGGTGTGCCAGGGGGCAATGGCGAGGGTGTCTGGGGCTGGGCGTAGGCGTGGACGTGGGCAGGTTCGGGGATCCCGTAGCTGTTGGAGTTGCGGGAGCTGTGG
>OOFE01025515.1:18260-37064 GCA_900323365.1 Monocentris japonica | reverse complement strand
GGGGCGGGAGGAGGAGGAGGAGGAGGAGGAGGGGGCCGGGGGGTGACTGGGACTCGAACACCCCCGCACCGCTGTAGATGTTTCCACAGCACAGCCAGATATTAATAGTAGGCCCGATGATGAAAGCTGTGTATCATCGACCACAAACAATATAAATAAAATCCAATTCTACTTTCAGAAAATGAATTCATTAGTTTTTAAGGGATAAGACTCTATCTTCATATAACTTGCATCAGTTTGACACTACTTACTTACGTACTTACTTAGAAGAATGATATCAGCCTATATAGGTGGGTAAACTCTATTCTGCAAAGGAAAAGGTGGGTAAACGGAATCTTACGTGAGTCTACCACTACATCCCTCTATGAAGGAGATACAGTTCTGGGGATCTCATACCTATTTAGGTCACATCGTTTTTTTTATTTATAAACTCAATGGGCCAGTGGGGTCTGGGGACCGCAAGGAGTCCCTGAGAGGGTTCCCGAGGGACCCCAGCAGAATGAGGAAGAGTTTGATTTTGCTATTATTGCTCTCCCTTGAAGCTATCACAATGAGAGGATGTATAACGATGAAAACATAAATCCCAAATGATGCAATCTCCCCACCTACATTGTAGGCACTTATATATTACTGCACCAAGCCATATCTGACGACACAAACCTTGGGACACAGTGTTACTGAATGGGGGTCCATGTTTTAACGTGGATCTATTTATCTAATATGTGTCTGCACTAATATCACCAAGACAAATTCACGTACATGTAATGTACTTTGTGATTAAAATGATTCTGATTTGGATTAGTAAGACATTAGTAACAATCAGTAAGACAAAAAAGCAAAGCTCAACTCTGGGCCTAAATAGTCTGACTGGAATTACATGATGGGTTTCTAATCATTACTGGTCTGAACAGCAGATTGTAGACTAGCCTACCTCCTGGTTCAGAAGTGTAGTTGCTCAGTCAACAGCTATTTCAGGCCTTCAGTGAATAGGCTTTACATATTTCCCTATTTTCAATTCCTGTTGATCCCCAACTTCCCCTGTATTCAATCTCATAACAAGTATTATCTGGCACAGAACTGTGACGCATCGATTTGGAGCTCCACCACCTACCCAGCCCACAACACAATATACTGAAAGGGACGGGGTAAATTCAAATGCAGGGCACGGCGCCTCCCAAGTCACCTCGATAAATGACAATACAAATGAGAGAACATGTTAGAAAACACTGACTAGGCATGAAGTGGTCCAATGTGGCAGGGCAACTTCTGCTCACTGATAAAAGTAAAAGATATAAAAAAAAAAAGGTAGCTCTGTTCTTCTGGTTATTGAGGTTTCAGTGACCATGCCTCATGAGGCTGCAGCTGGCACAGAGCAGCTCTCATCACTGCAACACTGTCTGAATGTTAATAGATTTGCACCCACTGGTTCTTAATGGCTAAAGCTTGCCAATTCCCACATTTCCACAAAGGCTCAGTGATGCAACAAATTGGATGAAAACAGTCAGGGATTCTTCCTCCTCAGACATGGATGTAGATTTACAATTTTTTTTTGTCATTTACAATTCCAATGTGTTCTCAACAAAAGGGGAAGTGATACAATTCTGGCATAAGCTTAGTTACCACAAAGACTTAAAACTTTTCACGTCTTGCCTTTCTTCTTGAGTTTGTAAGTGACCATGGCAAATGTAGATAATTGGGTCGTATGACCATCCCAAATTGGAATCACATATTTTGTCACAAGTAGGAAAACATAAACATGAAACGTTATTCCAGCAAGATTTTGGAAAGGAAGGTGAATGCAAAGTACAATAAAGGTAAGCTATGACATCCCTGCGTGTGACCTGCCATCAAACGTTCATAGGCTTTGATAGGAACTGGTGGTGGATGCCCTCAGTTAGGAGTTCCTTCCAAAATAGCACCCTCTAGTGGGTGAGGGAAAGAATCGACGTTTTTTCTTACCTGCATTTTATCATAGCTGGCAAGTTAACTACAAACACATTTTTATATACAGCAACAGACTGTAGAAGTAGTTGCAGGGAGATGGAGGGTTACTGTCACACATACCTTCGGACATGGGAGCTGTCCAGCACAGCCATAGTCTTGAGCACTTCCACTGGAGCATCTGGAACTAGAGTGCCTTGCTCAAGGGCACCATGACAGTTCTTGTTGAGGGAGGTGAGGGCAACTTCTCCCCCCAGATTTCCCCATGCGGTCCGGGGAGCCAAACCAGTTCCTCTCTAGTCAAAAGATTGCTTCTCTAACTATTAGGCTATCACTGCTGTATGTATAGCTTGCCTTATTTCAGTATGGAGAGAAATTCATTGTTGTAGTGTTCAAGGCTCAGTGTGAAAATACTTGAACTCTGTTATAGTGTTTGAGGATTTTATCCATTGCATCTATCCATCCATCCATCCATCTTCTAGCTGCTTATACAGGTCAGGCCCGTGGTGGCAACAAGGCAAGCAGAGGTGCCCAGACATCCTTTTCCCCAGCAACTTCCTCCAGCTCATCCCAAGGTGCCCCCAGTCCAATTGGGATGTAGCCCCTCTAGTGTGTCCTGGGTCTACCCTGGGGTCTCCGTCCAGCCCAAACCCCCTCAACTGGCTCCTCTCGATGTGTAGGACTCCTGAATAGCTGCACTCCTCATCCTCATCACCATGAGTGAGGCCAGTCACCTTGCAGAGAAATCTCATTTCGGCCACGTGTGTTCCCGTTATCATTTAACAAGTAATGTTTGTTACTTCTACCCTAATACCTAAATGTCAATCAAAAACCATGCCCACTGACAAACCTCCTGGGGTCAAGCAATTTGCTGAGCTTCAGTGGGAGTGGTTTATGAGTTACATTTAGGTGTTAAGAGTGGAAATAACAAAAATTACTAACGTTAAGCAATAGCGGCAGAAGTAACAGAGGAGTGATGAATTGTGATAGATGGCAACTTTGTTTAATTGATAAATAATGAATGATAGAAAGTGGTGGTACATTTTGAAAATAGCTGTTTTTATCAAATCACCTCGATTTTAATCAAATCATCTTTGGAATTACCAACTCACTTGACAATTTTTCATACGATTTTTCAGTTCACAATCATTTTCATTACTCTTGTTTTCAACTCACAAGTATTTTCATCACATCTATTTTTATCAATTCATTTTTGATACTTCAAATTATCATATTATAGGAGCCTAAAATAGATTTCCCCTCCAGGTTCTCAGGCTTGAGTTTACATGGGTGCCTGCTTACTCAGTGTTAGGCAAGCTCAAATATAGTGCCTTTGAATTAATAACCAAAATATCAATGACCTTTTCCAGTTTGCTATACGTGGTGGTTTAACACTGATGACATGTCTCAGCATGGAAAATACCCAAAGTTTGTGAGGCATATAAAACTAAGAAGCTTAGATACATTGACTTACCAGCTGAGGCTGCAGAGTGAGGCAAGGGGAACATGCTATGGACGCTGGCTAACGTGGCTTTGTAGCCACAACCACTTTTACCCTTTTATTCATTGGGTTCGTGGCCAGGGCTTCCATTAGGCCATTAGCTTCTGAAGCAGATGAAAAGAGCAGCCAGCAGCTCTGGCCAAACAGAAATGACACCAGTTGGGGTCCAAAGTAAGGAAGTCCATAGGAGTTTATGTATCATGTGAAGGCATAGAACATGGCAGCAGAAGTCCATCCTCAGCTCTTGGTATAGTCTGTTTGCTGATAGTTCAGTTTCTGAACACCTAAGTGGGCTGTTTTTTAGAAAGTTCAGCCATCCCTTTACCTTATGATTATTTCTACAATTTGGTTTCTGAACCACTAAATGGTTTCCAAACCACTGAGTGGGCTGTTTCAAATATTAGCCTCTGATTGTTGGTACAAAGTGGCTTTTGAACTGCTGGTTACTTCAAGCCTGCAGGGTCAACCATGCAATGAGTAGTGTAGGCATAGTGTAGGAGAGCGGGTGTTGAGGGGTGCGATTCTGGGATGTTGAGCCTTCTGAACGTGTTGGGGCCGAATTTAACAAACCCCAATGACATACCTGCTCTCATCCATCCACTTTCCTCGAACATGCAAGTCAACATGCTCACCATAAATGGTGCAAGGGATAATTGCATCAGATGTATTATGTATTGACAAATGGAGGTAATGCAGGTAAATGAGAATTGGTAAATGAGTATTACGTTGTGGGCCCTTGACTGAACTGTCATGCAGGCTTGGACCATGTAAGGGAGTATCTACTAAAGTCTTTACACCAATGTGATCAAGATATAATCCTTTACATTTAGGGATTAAAGCAGTTTTGATTCTGAATGAATCAAATGCCTAAAGACTCCAGGGGTGGAGTATGCTGGGCCAGCCACATGCAGTTTGTCGCTTGTCCCACCTGGTTGTGTACAGTTCTTAACTGGCCCTAAGTTGTTGCACAACTGTAAGCAACATTTTGATTTGACTGTTGTGAAATGAAGCCCGTACTGTGGTGCTTTTATAATTGCTTGCTTTTACAAGGCTTTTTAGCAATGCAGGGCGGAGCTTTGAGTGTTTAAATGATCATCTCAAAATAAATGTTTTCAGTATTGCCTAAGCTGCATACCATAACTATGATGCATTCATTGCTGACCGAACAGAATTTACTCATAAAATATCAGATTGCATGTATTTTCCCGTTTAGACAGCAAGTAAAGAAATGTATTACAATCGATGGAAAAAAAAGAGGTACCAATTTCTCCACTGACAGTAGCCTAAATAGACCAGAATGCAATGCAGCCACAAGACACGTGTTTTGAGTAAGGGGCATGACTCTTGCTCTCTTGCTGTTACTACTATCACTATCGTTACTGCTGTCTCCACCTACACCACAACCCATGGCTGGATGCAACAAGTCCAGGCAAGTTCTCTGGGAAACATAGGAAATCACTAACTGAAGAAGTAGATGAGGCACAAAATAACTCCAGGAATTGGAGATCACAGATTGATCGTATATAACTGTGTAAGAGGATTTGAGGGTGGAATTTCCCTTTATGGGAAGCAATACACTTCATTCCTTCCTCAAATTTCAGTTTCTTATTTTTCTTCTGTCCAAACTTCTTCAGGTAACTACTTCCTCATATTTAAAGCTAAAAACTCCCTTCCAACTTTAACATGTAACATGCGCTATAATTTCTCTCTTCATCTTCAATACACTTAAAATGTTCTAAGAGGTTTTACTTTTACCACTAACTATTTTCACGTAAGCATGATGGGCGAATGTTTAGGTTGAGCCAGAGTGGATGGGGCTGATGGTGTCATTTGACCCTTCATACTGAACATTGTGACATTTGATTTCAACAAATGAGTTTAAAAGCAGAATCAGACTAGGCTCACCAAAACAAGCTCCATTTTTTCCAAGGCAGTTTTGTGCCAAATGTCACAATCAAAGACAGAAAGCAAAAATATTGATGCAGGAAAACTAACTGGCAGTGGTTTGGCAAGTTAGTAATGTGACAACAATCCGTGGCTGATGTTTTCAGTTCTGTCCTCTTCCTAAAACATCTGGACCATGCAACACAATATTCCAATTAAACCAATACTAACAATTATTTTCGGCAGGGTGACCCCTCTCGATTCAGTGGTAGGAGAAACACAGGTATGCACACACTATCAGTTAAACCAAATGGTATATTGTGCACATCTTTTGTTTGCTAAAAGAAACTTCCATTCAGTGGAAAATAAACAGGAAAAGTCACCAGTCTGAGTGGGTGAAAAAAAAGACAAGCATTATATACAGTTTATTAGATTTTTATATCAACATTGCTTGCTTTTAGGTACATGACTGATAACACTTGGACCAAGCACGATCTCCCTCATTAAAGATATTAACTAGGAGTTCTTTTCCTGCACTCTCACAATGCATTGGATTTGTTTCAGAGAAGATTTTTGATCGGACATGGAAGTGGAAAATGGTTTAGTTTGAAATGTAGTTAAAATTGAGCAGGCCTTAATGGAGCCAGCAATGATAGTCTTACTTTTCTTTTCTTTTTTAGGTAATCTTTTGTTACTTTTTATAGAACTTTAACATAAGTACTGTAGTTATTCTACCACAAGAGCGTGCTGTTGCAACACACTGTAAAATGCAAAGGGTTGACTTTGGTACTGTAGCACTGAGAAAAAAATGTTTACCTTTTGAATACTTTGAAGTGTGTTTATACTCGTCTTTGTCTTTTTCTGTTCTTAAATACTTTTTGTTACCAGTCTGTCATGAGTGAATTTCTCTATATTCTTGATAATATTTTTAGTAATCAAACCATAGAACATAAAAGGTTGATGTCCACATCTGAAATTTATTGCATGGGCCACATTCAGTCAGTTGTGACCAAGGATTTTTTGAACAATCATGAAAGGCCGCAGTCCTGAGGTGGCTGTAGCTGGTTCTGTGGTAGTATTTGACCCTGTCATTGCACCGTCCTTTTTAAACGGTTTCTCTGCACAGCCTGGGTCCTCCTCTGTCTCTCTGCAATGGTGGAGCTGAGGCTCTGTTTGAGAGCTGGAAGGATCACCCCAGCCTGAGAGGCTCCAGAGCTGGGGAGGAAGAAATGGGTGGATTTGATTGAGAGGCCCAGGCTGGCTTTTTGACACGGGTGACACGGGTGACATTGTGAAAGTCTGTTAGTACACTGCAACAAACTCTTGTGAGAAGTGGAATTATGGAGGTTATGAACGTCTGTTGACTACATGGATACATATATTAAATTCAGCCAACAGGACACAGTACAGCAGACTCAGTACAGCAGGGAGGCACAGATACTATACATACGTTTTTTTTGGAAGCGTTTGAGGAGCAAGCTGGGGAAACCGCTCTACTTCTGAAGCTTTGCTGAAAAGGAAAAAATTGAATACTGTTTTACAACTGTGCTACTTTCTCAATGGATAGGTTGGTGGAGTAGGAAATGTTAATATTCTCCATCACTTTACCGGGCACTATCAGCAAGGTAGGCCTTGGTCAGAATGAAGCTTTCTGGGGTGATTCTTTTGCTGAACACAATATCTCTCAGCACTGCCTTCACACGGACAATCTAGATGGCACACAATTGTTATTATTGCAATCATTATCACATTGCATTTTGATTGCATTTTGACTCATTTTGTTTGACAATGGATACTTACTTCTTGAGACTGCATGCTGTTAGCATTGTAAAGCTGTCGGATGATGACCTCACACTCCTGCAGGGTGGGAGCGCGGGGTGGATGGGTGGGATCAGTCTGGATTCGGAGGGGCTGTAATGAGGTGATGAGGCCCCCCCTCAGCTCTGGGCCATGTTCCTGCCTGGAAGAGCTCAGGATTTCGCTGCACTCTCCTGTGCTTCTTCCAGGTAGTCAGTGAGATCATATTAACGCACCAACTATTTGTTTGACAGTTCCAAAACCAGCCACTGGCCTATTGTAAATGTCAAGACTAGCAATATGTTTCTTATTAGTTTAGGTCCAAAGTTTGGAGGATTCATTTGTCATTGGAGTTGTAGGGGTGGGGTGTAGCCATGAGAAACCAATTGCTGTTCATCGATTTTTGTTAACTGATTGTGTGCCTTTCACTGAAGCAATCAGCTAGCACAATCGGGCACTGAACAGTAGCATGGTGATGTGGTTGCTAACAGTCTGAGCGCACAGTAAGGAACAGAGGTAGTTAGACAGAGACTCACCTGAGTGTCTGGTCCTGTGAGGGTCGTGTGTCCTGCAGAGGCTGCTCTAGGTAGTTCCCTGGACAGGCCTCACTTCCCTGAGTAGGCGGTCCAGTGCCCCGTTGACTACGTGTAGATGCTAGAAGAAAGATGTGAAATTGTTTAATGATGTGCTCGAAAATAATATTTAGCTAAAGATAGTCATTTGGCAGACAAGGCTTACAGTAAACTGGTTCATAGCCTTCCTATTCTGCTCAGATCTTGACCTATGCCCAAAAGGGATGCCTTTGAATGATCCTGATCCTAAAAGAATAGTGCCTGCGCCAGATCATGCATAGCAAAGCACAACATCAACACATCAGAATTACAGCTTACCTTTTCTGCATGACTTTGGGGGATGCATTATCAGCTTATACTGCAACTCTGCAACATTTAAATCAAGAGAACTTTAGATGCATGGTACTGGAGAGCGGCACAAGAGAGGTGGCCCTATGCACTTGTTACACAGTCACAGTAAACAGCCCCATGTATAAATGGGGCCTGGCAGCTGTGATGGTGCGAAGACAGATGACCCATGTGATTCTTCTTAACAGGATTAAGCAATCTCTTGGCGGGTGGTCAGGTGAGGAGGTGATATGGAACAGCCTGTAGCCTGCTGGGTAAAGTGATACCTGATCTGATACACCTCCCACAGAGAAACCACTCACCATCCATTTTCCTCAGTCCTGGAGGTGCTATGCAACCAACTGGGCCTACATTGAGTGTCTCTCTTTTCAGCATCTCAGGCCTCAGTCAGTCAGGCCTTTGTGACTGTGTCATTAACTTGGATTCATCATATAAATGGAAGATAGTGATATAGATTCAGATAAAGTGGTTGCCCTCTTGTTCCAGATGTATCTTATCTACAAACTAGCTTAATACTCAGATAAACAGAGTATTGATATTCTGTTATTCTCACAGCTGAGCTCTACTATGCTGTACATAATGGACATCTCTCAAACGGTGAAAAACACATCTACAGTCTTTTTGGATCATACAAATCAAAAGACTAATGTTGTAGCTAAGTAGCAGAAATTGTTTCATTGGCCTCAAGTACAAAGATCCCCAAAGATTAACACAATTAAAGTGTTCATAATTGCTTAAAGTGTTCCTAAAATGTTGCTAATCTCATCTCAATTTTCTCATGACATCAATTTTCAAGGGTCTATTCATACAACACTAATTTCTTCACCTTTATTCTCACGTCTGAGGTCGTCTATTTCAGCATGGAGCTTCTCAAGAGTATCCTTGTGTTGTTGCTGCAAGAAGTGGATATTCCTCTGGAGCGATGCGACGCGGGTGTCCATGTCGCTGCGAGGGGACGCCTCTCCCCCTCCTCTCACGACTCCTCTATCCGCAAGTGGTGGTACCGGCAGCGGCTGCAGGTGGTTCGCCGGAAAAGGTCGTGGAGCACTGGGCTTGTCAAGACACCCAATTCGGGACCAATGTGGCAAATTTCTCACCGGTGGAAGATTACGGCTTGACATCGCTGTGCTCAATAGTATCATTCGGGTAATGAAGGAACCATCGCCGCCTGCCTTGCTGCTAACGTTAGCAAGGCACCTAACGTTACAACTTCTAACGTTAGTCAGCTACCGTTTGCTAACGAACTACCAAGCTAGCATCATCTACAACAACCAACTTACTGCAACAGATTGTGCAATATTTTTGAATAGTCGTACCATTATATGTTCCAGTGACAGACTCTTTTGATAATCGGCTACAACCAGCTAAGGTCTTTAGAAATAAAATTGCTATCGGAATTAACTTCCTTCAACTGACATGCGCCCCCCGTCACACAACGTTGCCGTGACAACAGCCTGTCGTGTTTGTTCCGGTTTGTACAAGGAGCTTCCTGTCAAGATAGTTTACATCCTATTTCAGCGCTTGTCTGTTAGACCGGAAATCATCTTGCACATGCGTAAAACTGTCCAAAATGGAAACGTTAACAAACTGGCTGATGTTTACGTCAGCTAATTTATCCCCCAAAAAAGGTCACTCATGAATGTTCACTGTGGACACCAGACATCGCCATGCTATGCATACAGTAAACAGGAGAACCTGTCAAAAAAGTGTTTTTATATGTTTTCTTTTTACAATTTAAAGCTCATGTCTAGGTCTCACAACGCTATCAGTTATTTACTAAGACATTTCGCAGTTTGGCTAAATTGAATAACCCTCTCTCAAAAAAGATATTGAAACAACTGTGACACTCACATTGACTCCCAGCCAAAAAAGAAGAGAAGGATACAAGGAGCGATTCGGGTATTCCCAAACAACCGCGGGTGCTCTTGGGGGCAAGGGAGGGAATATTCACCTTAAACATGATTGTATTCGAATATGAAAGGCTGTTAAAATGTGTTCATAAACGCATTCATTAGATGATACTTTATAGCAGTCTTCAAGTCTCAAGAGCCGTTTCATCAGTTACTTTAACAAGCCCTCCTCGACTTCCCCTCGGGGGAATCCCCGCTGTAATCTTAAATGCCGTTCAATTACTCTGATGACTTTCAGTGAACTTTCAGATCAACCTTCCGAGGGCAGAGGGGGAACAAGCAATATACAAGTATAAACAAACAACATTCAGAGAATTAAAACTGATTCATGAAAATAAGTCTAATGCGATATTTTATTACTCATTGCTCTGTTATTTTTATTATCATTAGGCCTGGTTAATGCCACTGCATTCCGTTTCAAATACTGTGCTTCCCCTCAGACCTCCTCCCCTGCTCTTGCAAGTGGCCACTGGCATGACATAGGTGCTACATATCACCCATTACCAAGGGGAAGTGGGGGAGGGTTAAACAGCTAATGAACCAGGGATCTCTATTAATTGGGCTTACAAGGTCACTGTAAGCCAGTCCTGAAGCTAATGGAGACCGACAAAGAAACAGCTACCTGTGGTGGCTAAAGTGGGTCTGGTTTCTACCAAGGTAGGGGAGGATTGTGGGGTTTCGTTGGCCCCAAGGGTCATGAAACATGTTCTACTTCTAAACGACCATGTAAATACTAAGTTCAAGTGAAATATGAAAATGACATAACTGAAGTGACACAACAGCAGTGATAACCAAATACAGACAAATCACCTTTGCTTTTATTTTATTCAAGTTGCAACTCTCAAACAATAAAGGTTACATCACACAGAGATATTGAGATAGTGTCTTTCGTACATAGGGGGCCATTAAAATGCCTTTGCAATAGTAATAGACAGTATGGAATATCAGCAGAAGGCCTAGTCTTTGGAAAGGTCTATGTGGTGTGGGAATATTCTCTCCATGCTTGCAGTGTCATATATACAAGAGCAATAACTTAATGTACAATATTTACAAGTGATACAGAAAGATTAAGGTGAAAACACATATTGAAAACATTCACGTTCATGTTCTTGGCAAACGAGCAAAAAGAAAAATCAATAATGACAGATCTATTGTGGGAGTGCACATAGCACAGGCTATATCTTCATAAGGGTTACACTTCATGTTTTTTTTAATGTGTTATTTCATTGTCCCCCAAAGTAGAATTGTTTTGTTTTTGCTTGCCCCCTCCACAGGAAGGTCAGAACTTAGGTTTGGCTACAGACCAGCACCCCAGTGCTGGTCAGGATACAGTATCTTGCTCAAGGACACTTCAGCAGGGAGGACTGAACCCTCCTCCAGTTGAAGGACAGCCTGCCTACTCACCACCCTGCTGCTCATCCTACTCTGTCCCATTTATTGACTGCACAGTTTTCTTTATGCTGCTTTTGATTTATATCCAATATAATCACCATTTCCATGACTGGTAGTAATGTTTGCAAGGAACAGCGAAAAGTGTCACATGCATCAGTTTAAAAAGGTCAGAGGTCATCACTATTTGCTACCTGCCTCTTTTGAGGCATTCCCGCTATATACTGATTGGTCAGCAGGTATAAGAGAAAGGGCATGTGGATCAATAGATATAAGGAATGTATACAACATAACAAACATAATACATACAGAATGCTCTACGTAAAGCAATATTAAACAACATTTCAGAGCGAGATATTCCTCTGATGAAAGAAAAAAGGCCACAAAAAACCCATGAAGCAAATAAATATAGATTCAGAGAAATCCTAACTGTGGAAAATTTACCTCTCATGTTTCCTTTCTTTTCTTTCTACAATGCTACTATAGTGGCTTCTTATTCTGTTTGGACTATCTTCTGCCCTGACCACATATCAACGCCATACCTTACTCTCCAAAACATACCCTGATTCACCATCTTAACTATGTTACAAAGGAGGATAGGGTCAATAGAATATACTACTGCCCATATTGTACAGAAAATAGGATGAATCAAGGGAAAAGGGAGTATTACTGGGCCATATGGTGAGTTACTCCAGAGTAACCTTTGATTTTCAATGAATGTTTTTAGCTCAGCATGAAAAAAAAAAAAAATCAGGCGTTGGCCACGGTAAACAAGGGTGAAAAAAAAACAGGCATTCGCTACATATCCTTACATAGCCACTTCTTTAGTTCTGTGTACTGAACTAAACACATTGTCCTTCACTGCCTCACACACCACTATTTCATACATGCATACATACAGGCAAGCGTCTCTTTGAAAGCAGCCTAAGTTGAGTTGGCCCTATCCACTGGTCTACAATTCAGGTTAAGGTCCAGGCTTGAGGGGGGTGTGGGGGGAGTAATGGGATCCTTGAATTGTGGTTAGGGCCAATATCTACAATACACAAATATCAAAATATATTTTCAACTACCACTCTAAATAAACACAAGTTGCTGTTCAAAATTCAACACAACCATCACTACACACTGGCTACTCTGAAATGAAACACAACACAATCAATACAACTGGGTTTTTTTGGGTTTTTTTTTTTCAGTGTACAAACTTTCATCTTTTCTTCTCCTCAAGGACACCTTTCAAGGGTTTCATAGCTTATACCATTTCTTTGTCAACATTCTCACACCTAGCATACATAAATCACCTTTTGACAGCTAAAACTGCACCAAAACAATGGAAATATAAATCTAAATAACCTCATCTGTCCAACCATCGACAAAAAAAACTGGACATGATCAGTATGTTCCACTCCAGATCCTTCTCTACAGTACTTCAACAGTGCAATAACACCTATAGGCGTTAGCTCCTCTTCTCTCCCATCAAACAGCCCTACATTCAAAATTGATTATGCTTGCTATCCTCCAACATCATTGATGGTTTGAATATAAAAACACAGCACTATGGAATCTTGCAATGAGATTTCAGCGACAAAAGAACCTAGGTTACTAAATATCGAGCCGAAAATTAAAATCCAGTTTCCTGGACACCTTTAACGCGACGCTGATCACCGATACTGACATACCCATTTCAAACCACCTTGAATTAAAAGCTATAGTTTGCATTAAACAGTTCCTGCTTTTCATGTAACCTGACAGTCACGCGGAACGCTTTGGTCAATGTTCTCTGGACCCATTTCCTGTCTGTTACTGCTCATCCATCCTGCCATTACAAAATAAAACCCCTATGGCAGAGACAGCACGGCAGAGTATTTACTACACACTCCTGCTCCTATAGCCATGTCCCAAAGGGTTACATGGTCTTTGATATGGCCAATATAGCATCAATAAAGTGTCAAAGAGAGGGACAGGTGAATGAAATTGCTTCAACAACAGCACCTTCACATAATTTGAATCTCAGATGAAAATCTAACAATAAACTAAAACTAAGTTATTTGTTTGAGACATTTTGACCACAGATATGATATTAGTGCTTGTATGTGCTTGCGGTTACCTAGTGGTCCTATGGATATTTCCCTTAAGCAAAGCAAATAAACTATTGAAACCAGAGAAAACCAGACCCAAGAATATAGCAAAGCAAACAAACAGTATAAGACAGACATGAGAATGATACCCGGCAAGTCCAAGACAATTCCTGGTCTTCACGCTGCACACATCTTTGAATGCTATATATTTATGCTTAGATAAGTACACGTATCCAACTACTTGGCTGTGTATGTTTGTGTTTAGTTGATCTCACTACTTTGCGATGATTGCTCCTGGATGCGTTACCAACAGTGACGTGAATCTACGCAAAACTCCTTGGCGAAAACTATCTCCAGTCCCGGGAGCAGGGTCCTCTCCCATAGACAAGAATGCAGACATTCTTTCACAGCACAAATACTTCATGTCCAACACTGGTCCACGTTAAGTGTTGGGGTAAGTCGTCGCTACTGTCCAAGTCCAAAATATTCAGATAGATTACAAGGCCCTTCAGAGAGTACAAGTCCTGGAGGTTGATTGACATCCAAGTGAAAATCAGAGCGTTGTGTGCTGGAGATCATGAGGAGGCGAGGGGTGGAGGTTAGGCTCACTGGGACTGCGCGGGGTGCAGATGATTGACATCATAGCAACTTTCCAGGCAGCAGTGCCGGTCCCTCAAACACAGAGCCCTGACTGCAAAGCGGTGAGGCGACGCTCAATGCACTCCTTACCTGCAGAAACAAACAGTGAGTAAGGGATAGAGAGACAAAAAGAGCAGCGAGAGGGCTGAATAATTGGAAGTGAACTGGAAGAGATCTTATGAAACTTCCTTGAAGAAACAGTTACATTTGCTTTGAGGGATTCAATAACACAATACATACATGACATGAAAGGCACAGCAGTTTTCATTGGTGAAAAATATCATCATGCTCCCAAGAGTAATCCAATTTTCCATGGGTATAATAATGTATGAAAGTTGGTTAGTGGAATCAGTTTTTCACTTGAGTACTACTTTTTGACATCAGTCTGTTTTGAGAGACGACATGTGGCCTTGACCAAGTGACCTGCACAAGAGAGGCACAAGTAATTCAACACTATGTAGATGTTATAAGGACACACGTTTTGAACCTCCCTTCACAATGACTGGTTTTAATTGCAATCACAAATAATTCATCGTTCTGCTGCAGGCAGTTTGCTAAAGTATTAAAAGCAAAGTTTTCGTGAGGTATTTGAAGGTATTTCCTGAGTCAAAGTGCCAGAGAGACTTACATTTACTAACACTGAGGAGGTCATCCTGTTCAGTGAGCAGCAGAGACAGGCCTTCCATCAGCAGCAGAGCTTTATGGTAGCGCAGGATTGATGCTTCCCCCTGGTGGAACATCTCATCCAGCGCAGCAGCCTGAACCTGAGAGGACAGCATGAGGACATTTTTGTGCAATTTTGCACAAATTCAATTCAATCCCGCCAGAACTTTTTCTCCTGTGTCTCTTTCCAATTGTCGAAATAAACATATTGAGTATTCTCTTTCTCTTACCATCTGCACGGTGTGGCTGAAGAGCAATCTCTCGGCGGTGATAGAGGTGATGTGGTACATTAGACGGTGCTTCCTGGAAAAGAAGCGCTCCAGACGGGCGTTGAGCGAGCGACAGGACGCCACGCTAGACTTGTAGAGCTCATTCAGCCTCTTCACTACTGCATCCGGACAGAGGGGTTGATTACTGAATCAATTCACTATCGAGCATATTTAAACTTTATTGTTTTGATGAGTACACAAATGAGACAATTGATTCAACTGTCTGAACATTGTGACATGACGCCATTTACAAGATGAAATGACTCGTACCTTGTTTGACCGTAGCGGACGGGTAGAGTTTGCCCTGTTTTACTCGCTCCATGGCTGTGTGTAAGGCAGTGGACAAGAGTTCTGTAGTCTTAAGGTACAGGACGAGTTGTTCTGCATGACTAGGGGAGACAAACACACACAAAGTATTGATACTAGGGAAAAGTCAAAATAAAGCACATACATTAGACACTATAAAACAGAAATAATGACATGCTGTCTCAGTTCAACTCTCGGCTGGAGGATTCACGCATGCATGCTGGACTCTCACTTTCAGTTTTGCTGTTTTGTGCATGCTTATTGTGGGTGAGTGTGATGTGTTTGTTGTGTTTTGTTGTGAGATATTTCATGTGTTGTTCTTTAGTTGTGAGATAGTCTGTTTGATGGCGACAAAACCAACTAAAACTGGTATAACTATGTTAGCGTAGCAATAATTGGTATGGCCTCACCTCCACTCTCGGCTGAGTGAGCTGATCTGGTCTGCTACCAGGCTCTGCTGCTGGGGGAGGGAGGCCTGAGAGGTGTCCCCCTGCTCCTCCACGGCCCCAGTCCCCCGGGCTCCAGCGACCTCCATCAGACAGCGCGCAAAGTCCAAGGTGAAGCGCAGGCTCTGCAGAGTTTCAGTGTGCTCCTGCTGCACTCCAGGAGAGAGAGAGACAGAAAGAGAGAGAGAGAGAAGTGAGAGACAGCAAGTTTTTATCTATGAGTTTAACTATAGATAGAAAATCCAGTTTTTCCCAACATTACAAATCAAAAACAACCTTTAATCACCTCAAGGTTCATACTTAGCACATGCCTCATCCATGCATAACATCACTATGTAAACTAAGCCAATGGTGTTTTCACCAGAGGACACTATTCTGTGATCACAGGTTCAGGCTTTGAGACTCAGGCTGACCATTGTCTGGACCACTGTTGGTGAAGAGAGCATGAGGGGGTGACAGCAGACAGCTCATTGTTTTGGGGAAATTAATACCAAAATCTTATCTCATAACACCTGACGAAAAGATGCAGAAAAACAAGTGTGAAGGTGAAGTATGAACAGTTGTGTATATGATACAACCTGAGCTCCTCAAATTCCTTTGACTTTTCTCTGATCTGAGGCCTAGTTTGACGCAGGATCAGGATCGCAACTACCATAATCTCTCTTTCCTACGTACTCCACACCTTCTACAGGGTTGCTACACACTCTGTTTTTAAATTTTATACTTTGCCAGACCTCACTTTTTAGACATTATTAATCTACTGCTCACACTGTTTACACGCCGTTAATCCCAGGTTAATTCTATTACAGGGGCATTACAATATACACGCGGTATCTCCAGGACGAGTACCTTTCCCATACTTTTCACTGTTTTCCAGACCTGCGCGCGAACCCTGTTTCTCACCTCCATCAGGGTCTCCTCGGGCAGCTCGGGAGCCTCGAAGGTTACAGGACCGCCCATGTTGGCTGTGATGGGGTCGGTGAAACTGTAGCGGGGACTAGAAGGAGCCTCAAAGCCATCCAGGTAGGTGGCTGTCGGGGGGTAGCGGCTTGTCAAGGAGCCCGCTGGGCTGATGGAACTGGAGGAGCCTGCAGACGTCGGAAGAACAAACACATAAAACAGCGTTCATGCAGTTTTTTGTTGATCAAACGTCATGACTTTTCCATGTCTATTCATGATATATAGTGTAATTTGAATGGTCAATATTTACTCAAGGGCTCAGAGGCTTATAACTTAATTCAAGAAGTGAATTACAAAAAAAAAAAAAAAAAAAAAAACAATAAAATAAAATTATAGTATATTGCTTATTTGTTTTGGAAATCACACACCTGTAGATAACCATTGTATGGACTTGGCTTTAAAGAGTAGCACAATTTTTCTCATGATCAATATTTTCCAGCGTCTATGTTCAAGGTTTTTTTTTGTTTTTTTTTAAGTTGATCTGAATGTCCCTTCTTTTGGTAAAATACAAATAACCACTGTGGACTTGCATAATAAGAAAATGTGTCATTTGGCTTATTACTCAGAAAAAAAATAACTAGATCTTTCAACAATGAAGCCTAATTTAAACCACTTGGTCAACAGAAAATAAAACTTATTGACTTATTTCCATGAAAACTTTGCAAAACAGGGTATAACAACAACTCTCCTGTGTTCAGGGTAGCTTGATGGGTAGAGCTAATGGGTTAGAGGTTTGATTTCTACTTTAGCCATGTTAAAAATACAAATGCTACTGGAGGGCACTTTGGATAAAAGCGTTCATCATATATGGCATATGATGAACGCTTTTATCCAAAGTCATGTTCTGCTAATACCTGAGTATTTCCTATGTCGGGAGGTATGAGGCGGGGTGCTGCCACTAGGAGGGGAGCCCACAGTGAAAACCACCTGTGCTGGGCTGATGGAGCCTGGTACCACACCTCCACCACCACATGGGGGCACTAAAGGACAGAGAGAGAGCAGGGATTGAAAGTAGGTGTTTTGAGAGGGAGTGAGAGAGAGAGAGAGAGAAAGAAAAACCGCTATGCAACAATCTTTGTCTCCGAGTGAAATTAAAAGAAAAAAACATTAAAAAAAACAATAACCAAGCATTTCCGTTTACAACAGCGCCATTTTAGGTGCCTCGCATCATCCCAGTAGAAAGGGCTGGGTGTCGTTGACCATTTTCTAATAGTCATACTGTTTCTCACACTAGATTTTTTTGGTGTTAAATTGATTTTGACAACTTTCTATGCTGAATGAAAGAACATTCATGCGATTGATATTGATAACAAAAACAGTCTCAATAACACCAAGCCCTACCTGTAGATTTACTCTTATTAACAGGGATAATGCAAACTCGCACAATGTATGTGTTAGTATTATCCAGAATGGTAACCCTCTTGGCCTAATTTCTGTTGCAGAGCAATAATGTAGACATCTTTTCTATTTCTGATAGTTTTCTGTCTGACCCATTTACACATTCAAGATTATTTTTAGGCATTTCTACACATTATAAGTGCTGCTGTTGCAGTCAGCACATCATAAGAGATGTCAAAAGAGCAAAGATGAACTCAAAGCTTCTTCATCTTCCACATGTTCGTGGGAGATTTTAATCTAGAAATAACACCTTACAGTTCTTTCAACTATTTTCTGCTGAAGTGGACTTTTTGGAAATTTACACAACCCACTCACTCAGACCGAATCACTCAGAACTGTGGAAAAAGTGAGGAAATCACCTGCAACTACTTCTTGCCAAAGTCATGAAATGAGACACTGTCACAGGTCACAGGTCCACACTCAATTTAGTACAGCATACAGTCTAACGTAACTCCCACCACCTCTCTTTTCCTCTCTTTTCTTTTCCTTCCTCACTTGAAGGACCAGTGAACTCCTCTCGCTTGCTTATCACTCACTCTCTGCTCCTGCAGACTGCCTTGGTGTTGCCCCAGTGGTCTCACACTCCCACACACGTGAAATCACAGACACAAACACAAATGCTTTCGTAAAATCTGTGCTGTTTTTTTTTTTTTTTACTGTCAATGAAAGCACAGAAAGCACTCTGTAATAAGTTTTGTTAAAAGCT
>OOFE01025515.1:6985-18240 GCA_900323365.1 Monocentris japonica | reverse complement strand
TCTTAAACAAGGCAACAGTATACATGTCCCCCCCCGTGAATGACGCTGGCCCCCTCTGCATGACCAGACAAATGAACGGATGGAGAACACTGACTAGATTAATATCTTTGTGTGTTCATCTCAAACCACTGACATGTGCATACCTGTTATGTCTATGGCTCTGTCACAGGTCAGGTTCTCTGTGCTGCCTCGGTCGCCCACAGGTCCGCCTGCTCCAAATGCAGCCATCAGCAGCATGTCAGAAAGACGACCTGCGCTCTGCGACCTGCAGCACAGGAGGAGGCGGAAGGAAAAGAGACATAGGAATTAGAAAGAAATATCCTGATTTTGAATATTTACAATAGCAACATCCTCCATCCTCTCCTTTATGCTCTTCATCCCTGTCTTGACCATCTCTCTCCATATCTGAGAAGAAATACCACAGATCTCCAGCTCCTGCCATTGTTACTGCACACAAAAATGTAATAATACTAATAGCAATACTACGACAACAACTACTACTAATACTACTAAAAATAATAATATGTATTAATGGTATAACACTTTTCAAAGTAGAATCACAAAGTGCTTTACAAAAAAAAAACAAGGATACAGAAGAATAATCAGACAAATACAACACAAATAGGTGAAAACAAAATATATTAAATCCTCTCTGGGTTTTAAGAAGTGAAATACCACAAATACACACTTCTACCTTCCAAAGCATTTTCAAAGGGAAACATTGGATCTCAAAATCCATAAGTAATCTGTTTAAAACCCATAGTGGAAGCCATTGTACGAGCCTCCTGTCCCACATCTATCTTGTATTAGTGCTGCAGACAAATTCCTCTTGGAGGTGGAGCAACAGTGCAGCAAGCACATAAAAAGTGGATAACAAGAGCAAAAACAACAAAAATTGTTGTTACCATTTTGTAAATCATAAACATGCAGCTTAACTGGATCCGTTAAGGCCCCTCATACATCTATACAAGCTTCTACCTTCCAAAGCCCTTGGCATCTTCGTTGAGTCTGTGGATGCAGTGAGCAGGCTGGGTGACCAGCGTAGGTGCCTGTTGTCCTGGGTCTCTGGACTCTGGCGGGGCAGTCCTACTTCCAGGGGAACCTAGGACCAAGCCCTGCTGTGTCAGGAAGGTCACCAGGTTAGGAGAGCTGGGAGGCTTGGGGAAATCAAAGGGAGGGATGGTCTGAGGATAAAGAGGAGAGGGAGAGGACAAAAGGTGCCAAATGTTCGATTAAACTCTGTATTTATGTCTTTTATTGGTCTCTTAACCACTTCCCATGAGCCTGTTTTAATAAAAATGATGTATAAAAGACATCTAACCTGACTGTACCCATGGGTATATACACACACACATACAGCTGACCGTCTGACTCACCCTGGAGGGAGAGCCCAGGATGGTGGGAAGGGGGCTGCGCTGCATCAGCTCACTGAGCCTGGGAGAAGAGTGGAGGGGGCGGACAGCCATCAGGCCTGCCTGGGGCGCCACCACCGGGTCGGAGTGCTGCTTCCTGATCTTTTGCCT
This sequence comes from Monocentris japonica, assembly GCA_900323365.1. Classification (NCBI taxonomy): domain Eukaryota; kingdom Metazoa; phylum Chordata; class Actinopteri; order Trachichthyiformes; family Monocentridae; genus Monocentris; species Monocentris japonica. The sequence continues at coordinate 16,717 of OOFE01025515.1, read as the reverse complement.
GCTGCCGCCACTCGCACACTCCAACAGACAGGGGGCACTGTGGAGCCGCGTTCCCAGTCCTGTCGTCTGCGGCTGCTGCTGAGAGGTCGGTCGGGGGTCAGCGTACTGCAGAGCTGCAGAGGAAAGTGGGAAAGTGGACGGTTAGAATACTGCTGATCCTAGATGAAAACCTTGTATCTTATAAAAGGTAATTTTCAGGAATTTACTTTCAGGAAGTTAAAGAACACAAAGAGAGACAGCAGTATGTACAATAGAAAATATTAGTCTGCTTATGAAGAAGAAAATGGATCCAAAAATATACCAGTGTGTACAACGCCTGATACATTTAAACCATCCATCCATCACACTATGGAAAAACACAGTCAGTCTGTTCTTGGGAATTGCTCATCTCCTAAATGGGGATTTTTAATACGTTGATTTTCCCCTTTTTGGGCAAATACATTTACCCCACAAAACCATTCTCAGGGTTAAGTGCCAGCACATCAGGAAAAGCAGGGAGGGAACTGCCAGTTCTGACCACTACCCAGTGACACCCTGCCTCCTCCCCTTAACCCAGCTGGCATGCGTGTACAGGCAGCTAAGGGATGGTGACAATTTGAAGCACAAGAAAGAAAACCAAAGGGAGCGGACAGCCAATCACAGCCAAAACTGGCCATACTACACTAAAAAAGTTTATAACAAAGATGTAGATGTAGGAGAAGCTGTAAAGCTGTAAAGTAAGATGAAGCCTAGCAACTGTACTACCTTGAGGGGGGAGCTGGAAGGGTCTGGCTCCCCCCAGTGACAGCCTGCGGGTGGTGGTAACTGCTCCCTGGCTGTAGGGTGGTGAAGGCCCAGTCCTGGTGAAGCCCAATGAGCTCCCACTGCTGCAACGACGCACTGGTGTTGACAGCCTAAGGATGAAGCCACAAGAGAGGTTCATCAACTTGAAGAGAAAGAAATGAGCTATTGTAGTAAATGGCAGCATAATATAATGATTTCCATTTGAAATAGTAGGATCATTGGTGGTGTGTGTGTGTGTGTGTGTGTGTGTGTGTGTGGATACAGACCGTGGCGAGCCATCCTGTTTGGGAGAATGGTGATTCTGCTCCATGCGCTGGTAGTTTTGGACCTGAGTGGGAACCGGGATAGGCACAGACTGGCCATAGTTACCATAGTTACCACCATAGTTACTTGCTGAGAGCTCACTGGGCCTGCCAACAAGAGTGAGAGGAACATAAAGAAGTGCTAAGAGTGCTAAGAAAAAGAGAGACGGGTGTGTGTGTGTTTCTACCATTACAAGTAGAAATTAGTACACAAAGTACTTTGGATATAGGAAATGTTGTGAAACAGATATTGTGAAACTATCTGTTCATTATAGTATTAATTGCACAGTAAGAATTACACGATAAGCCCCGAGGGAATTCATGACAAGTTAATCTTCCACAATTTTAGCAGCATAATAAATCCAATAAAATTCAATATATTTAGTTGACACACGACTCTGAAATCATAGTAGAACGATCAATACAAAAATATATTTATGGAGATAAAACATTTTCTTCTGTTGTTACTTGAGGATTATCAATAGTGAGCTCACTACATACAACTCTCTTCAAATAACGTAACAACATATTAACTGGATTCATATGTATAGATCATTTTTAACAATTTACAATTTAGAAACACAGTATTTTTCCTCTTTTAGCCAGGGCCAGAAATGAACACCAGTTACCGGACAAATGTTAGATAAACTTCTCAGCTGCAGCCAGAATTTACTACTTTGACAGGTAACCAACCATCAATTGCATGTCCTATTCTGTTGTACCTGCTGAGCTACACAGGACCACGTGTATCACCAGGTTAATGCATCGTATTGCTGTGCTGTTACCTGACAGGGCTTGGAGAGCCACTGTAGGATGGTGAGTGTGGTGGTGTTTTGGCTTGGCTACACAGACCAGCGGAGGCCAGGAGAGAGCTGAAAGGGGGAGAGAGGACACAGGAGACTTCAGACTTCAGAGCTTTGTTAGGGTGGCGGCAATGTAGGAACAATCCTTGCTACTTACCCGCTGTTCATCAGGCTGTCCTGCAGTACTTTACTCTCACAGGTCAGCTCACCTGTCGTGAAACCAAGGTAATCAAAAAAAGAAAACAAAAAAACCCAACAAAAACCAAGGTAAGCGAAAAGAGAATTTCTCAGGAGTCAAGAAAGTGTCACACTACATTACATTAATAATAAAGTCTAAGAATAGAGAATGAGAAGAACGGCAGAGATATCTAGTTACCATAGACCTCCAGCTTCTGCATTTGCTATTGCCATGTAGCTACATAAACTCCTGTCTGTCAAAATGTATTTTAAGAACATGACTAAGCTCATCAGACAGGGTATTTCAACGCCTACAGGCCTGCACTGTAAAAGGCCAGATCATCGTTCTTTAGCCTCGGAGCAAGATCAGCCGGACACAACCACATTTGACATTTACAAAGGGGCCTCTAAATAAGAAATAATGGTCTTACTGGGGCAGTGAGCAGGCACCATGACAAAGTCGTCTGTGTCACAGGAGGAGGAGTTCTTGCTGCTGCCGCCCCCTCCAGATGAGTCCTTGAGGAGACCAGCGGCCTCCTGGGTAGGTGAGGCCAGAGCTTTGGCACGCAGATGCTGAACCTCAGCCAGAGACTGCTGCAGTGGCAGAGAGGGAGAGAGAGCGAGAGCAGGGGGGAGAAGGAAGAGGGGGCAGAGAAAGAGCAAATAGAGAGGGAAGGGAAGAAAGATGATGACTTGGCTGGCTGTCTACTGCCTGCTCTCATGATCAGCTGTATGCAAGCTGACCACAATATAGTGACAAGACCGAGGCCTTTACACTCATCATCTTCTAAGTTACACACACGCATGCACGCACACACACACACACACAAATACAGAGAAAAATCATCACAAACCGGTGGTGAGGCCAGGTGAGAGGTGGAAGAGCTGCTACAAGAGCTGGCAGATGCAGAGCTTGGGAAGCATGTCATGGTCACAGTAGGAGTTGCTGTAATAAAACACATGCACACACACAAACTTATTGTCTGTATTACTAACATTAACATGATTGTCTTAAAGCTCCAATCCAGAACTGGAAAAGAGTGGAACGTTATGCAGTCCTCCTGTCATGCACTCAAGGTGCCCAGCCCAGATGTGCTTACAATACACTCATACATTACTACTACTGTATAGTTATTGTGTACAATACGAACATGTTCTAAACTCAAAGTATTATTTGTCTTTCATAATTATATCCCCAAAATACATTAAGAAAGCGGTTGTATAGTCACACTCACTCTTTTTCATGGATGAGCTGGCCTCCAGGAAAGGATGACAGAAAAACTCATCTGTAAACAATAGCAGAAGAGATGGAATTACTGAGAGGTGATGGAGCACAGCATCATTACAGCATCAGCACCCGTGCTACAGTAAAATGGATCAATATCTCCAACTCATACCAGTGCTGATCTAGTCTCACAGAAAGAGAGGGCCAGCCCACTCGCTCGTACAGTAAACAATGATGGGCACCATGGGAGTCACCAGTGATGAATCTAACAGCAGAGCGGTAAACGGCGTCTAACGGCTTAAGGGTGGTAGCAGTGGCATGCCTGTATATTACATCACCATAATCCAAAACTGAAAGACATATTGCTTCAATAATTCTCTTTCTACACGATATGGGAAAACGTGTCTTATTTCTATACAGACAGACAATTTTGATCAGCAACTTTTTACTAACGGTGACACAATATCTTTAATATAAGACTGGACCTAATATTGATCCTTGGGGGACACCTTTGGATAAATGTAAAAACTCTGATTGGACATCACCCACTTTTACACACTGATATCAATCAGTGAAGTATTTCTCAAACCAACCAAGTGATCAACTGCATCAAAAGCCTTAGAAAGATCAACAAACAAAGCAGCACAATGTAATCCATTGTCCAAAGCAGACACGATATTGTTTATGACCAGTAGCAGAGATGGTGCTATGCTTAGCCCTGAAGCCAGACTGATGAGAGCTCAACACTGAGTGCCTAGATAGAAAAGCCCTGAGTTGATAAGTTAATAATGATTCCAGGACTTTAGCCAGACATCACAGTTTAGAGATGGGGAGATAGTTATTTGGGGCGATAGTCACTTATTTTCACCTCCTTTAACCAAGGGTGAAACGCGAGCAGCCTTCCACACATGAGGAATTATGCCAGAGATAATAGAAAGATCTGCTTAGAGACTAAATGACTTAGCACTCCTCACTGGGGAAGTGCACTTATTTCTCAAGTGTCTGAAGGTAAGCCAGTGAGAGGTGTAACCTGAGGGCCTGGCCAGGGACCAAGCTTTGTTCCTTTCTTGGAACAAGAGTGACAGTTCGGAGGTCAACCAAGGACTGGATCTGTCTTTTATTCTTAATTTTAGGAATGGGGCGTGCTTGTTAACCATCGAGTTGAAATGATTCACAAAGTGATTCAAGGCTGATTCGAAATCTGGCATTGCGGTCGTATGGGAAAGGTCACTACAATGGTACAGGTGATGTAAAAAAGCTTGTTCGTTGAGGTTTTTAAAATTCCTCTTCACAACTAGTCGTGGCTGGGCTTCTAATACAGGCTATGGGACAATGAACACTGAGGTCAAAGACATCATCTGCAGTTATTTCTGTCTGGCTTGTTGGATAGAATCAGGTCCATCAGCGTAGACTTTGAGGGTTTTTTGAGATTTGGCCTAGTTGGCTCCATAATAAACTGGGTTTCTTCCTCAAAACAATCCGAGATATTAGTTAACCAGGCTGAGAGTAGATCTGCCAGCATATCAAGTGACCTAGCAGCAGCTGAAGGGGGCCTGTCGTTCCCCACGACTAGAAATTAATTGAGCCCTAATTCCAATTTTAGAGCAACAAACTCAAAGAGTTTAGGCAGAGAAAGAGATACACAGATTATCAGCCTATTGAGGGTCATTATGTTATTGTGTAACCTACTAAATGTACATCACATTGCCATAAGCGCCAGAATCAGTTCCCCAACACACTGAATTGTAAAAGTAAAATCAGGAGATTGACCTCTGCCTATGAGTCAGTCACGGTTCCTAGCCTGGTATCCACCACATGTCCAATTAGGGATAGCTAACACTCATCTACATCCGATTTCCCCCAAAACATAATTTCTCTGATTCTTGTTGCATCTTATTGCCAGCAGAGATGAATTGCCAGATGGGCTATTGACTTAAATGAACTAGATTTGTTCTTGCTCAATTGCTCCTGCTGTATTTTGTACCATGTGAATCCACACAGAGACTGATGCATTATGTTTATTTGGTGAGTGTTATGCAGTCTTCTGTCAATTAGACATCTTGCTCATATGTAAGGTCCTGTCGTCCCGGTACCATGTGGGTTGTTACTATCCGGGTTGCCAATATATCTCAAAACAACTTCCTGTACATTTCCTGTACTTGGAAAATAAGAGTTTTTGATCACAGTTGTGATTTACACCAGCTGAAAGTCTGCTGTTCACTAACCAAAGTCCATGCGGTCCTTGTGGTTGCGCTGCAGCAGACCCAGTAGCAGGTGTCTCAAATGACAGGAGGTCTCTCTGGGAATGCTGGAAACAGACAAATACAAGCATGAGTCTATGCTGCTGTCATACAACAATACTTGATTAAGGGTCAAATTCAACATCACGCTGTACCCATTGAAAACACTGAACTGCAATTTTGTCTTTTTACTGGAACAAAATATTTGCATGGTCCATGTCGACCCTAGAGTCAACATGGACCTAGAATAAGTGTGGTTGTCTAAACGCATGAAAAGAGGACTTTTTGAAGATACCAGGTTTTCATCAGACAGCTGTGATAAATTGAAACTGAAGGATTTCACAGAAAATCACACTGTTGCAAACTAACTACAGTTCAAGTGTTTCAACAATCCAACTATGCAAAAGTTGCATGACCATGGTTAATGACATCCCTCTAGGAGAGATTTAAGATTTTTTTGGTGACTGACCTAAATATCAGAGCAATGTAGATAAACAGAGTCACATTCCAAGATACCGGCCTCTTCACAGAAGGGTGTAATTTATAGATCCCTTTTCAGTCATGATTATGTTCTAGAGATATTTCAGTGTGAGGGTTCTTACAACCATCTATTACAAAAATACAGGAATAGATGATGATCTTCACTGTGCTTTTCAGGCTCTCATCACAGTAAACATAATAACAAACAATGACATATGGTGTCATCTTGCTATGGTGAATACTCACTTGGGGCTAAGATTCTTGTTTTTCTCATAGAACAGCCGAAGGTCTTGGGGACTGCTGGCCTATAGGTAACACAAGGACATGTTTGTGTGAGAAAAAAGGGACAAAAATGTGTGTCTTTCAAGCATTAATTACTTCGATCAAAAGCACCTTAATACCATACATTTTTCTTGTAGGTGGCAGGAATTGGAAGCCAAACCCTGTGCACTGTTGCCAGTGCCATGCTCCACCCATTGAGCTACACAGAACCATATGTTTTGACTTATGTGTTAGTGAAGCAGAGAAGAAAGTTACTCGGATGCTTTCAACAATCCCGCTGGGCCAGTTTAGATTACATGACTCCTAAGAATTTATGCTTTATCTTTCATAGCATTAATGAAGTTGGCCCTGTTTTTGATCTCCTGCCATTTCTCACATCATGTGGAGAGAGTCAGACAGCCTGGTTACATCTACGAGACAGGCAGAACTGCTGCTCGACTAGGAAGGATACATTACTTTAAAGCTGTATTATGTATCTTTTTATGTGAAAACACAAGCGCCTTATCAGTCTAGTTCATGAAGTGGGGCTGCGACAGAGAAGACTGGCCCCTCCCCCTTCATTGAGCTGCTGTAGATTCTCTCCATTCGGCCCAAAGAAGTTTTGGGGTCCGTAGGTACACTGGCAGGAAAGCTTTCTCCGAGGAAGTGACAAATCGAAACTTACAAGGCTATTGCTACAGAAAGCTATAAGAGTACTGAAGTCTTCAAAGATAAAAACAGTTACCTCTTGCTGCCACTTGGGGCCACCAACGACTAAATTACAGAAAGTTACATAGTGCAGCTTTCACACTAATCGATGGAATATGTGTAGTCATATACATACCGATCAGCCATAACATGAAAACCACCTGCCTAATGTTGTGTATTGTGTCTGCGGCTACACAGCCCCATACGCAGCAAGCTGCGATGCACTGTGCGTTCTGACACCTTTCTATCATAGCCAGCAGTAACTTTTTCAGCAATTTGTGCTACAGTAGCTCTTCTGTGGGATCGAACCAGGCGGGCTAGCCTTTGCTCCCCACGCGCCCCCTTGGGCACCCATGACCCTGTCGCCGGTTCACCTTCCTTGGACCACTTTTGGTCAGTACTAACCACTGCATACCAGGAACACACCACAAGACCTGTCGTTTTGGAGATGCTCTGACCCAGTTGTCTAGCCATCACAATTTGGCCCTTGTCAAAGTCTCTCAGATCCTTACACTTGCCCATTTTTCCTGCTTCCAACACATCAACTTCAAGAACTGTCTGTTCACTTGCTTCCCACTATATCCCACCCCTTAACAGGTGCCATTGTAACGAGATAATCGATGTTCTTCACTTCACCTGTCAGTGGTCAGTGTATATACAAGTACATGTATGATTTTTAACCAATGTTCTCAAAATGAGAAGTGATGTTAGAGATGTTATGCATAAGCAGGCAGCAGTAGCCCAAACGTTAGAGAATGTGTGTGTAACTATGAATGTGAAGCAGGCCATGCAGGCCTGGATAAACAAGCTTTCTAGGTGGAGGGGTGGGAGAGTGGAGAGTGAAACTACACTGATTTAAAAAACTCTCTGTGTTATCATCGAAGTGCTGCGCTAGCACAGTGTTGTAACTAAGAGAATTACTGAACAAAATATTTACTTCATGCATTGACTTAGCTACTACAGTAGAAAATCACTGAGCTACTTCCTGGTATGTGAATGCACAGCGCACCAGCATTGAGTTGGTTGCTTGTTGACGTCTACCATACTGCATAGTGTAGGAGTGGACACTGTATTTCCCTTATGCAGGGCTCAAATATATGAATGGACAAAAAAAAACACACCTGAAACGGCGCCTTCCCGGTCAGACACTGGAACACGATGGTCCCTATGCTCCACAGGTCAGCCTTGGCGTCATAGTTCTGGGACATAATGACCTCAGGAGCCTAGTTAGGAAAAAAAAGGGGAGCAAGACAATTTTCAACATGACACTCTCCTCTTTATGGGCAATTTGTAGAATTAACAGGTTACCATTATTACACAGGCTGTATATTTTTTTATGAATTGTGTTGAGCCAAAACGGTAACATTAACAAAAGTAGAGCTCTGCTGTTTCACATGAAGAATAATTACCCAGGGAATTGAATCAACATCAGTAAATGGCTTATTGCTGCAGTTTCATCTAAACCTTATGTGTCCAAAATGTCACTTTTTCAGGAATTTAGAAAAACAAAACTATTTAAACTATTGACCAATGCTTCATTTTTTTATAGCGGGTTTTGAAGGTTCATGGGCTGTAGCATCCTGAAACCTGAAATCACCAAAATTGGACTCCTTTGTTTTCACCAAATAACAGCAATATAAATGGAACATTTGAGCATGCTGGCTCCAATTCTGTCCTTTAGACTATAAAAACGACCTAAATGAGCTCACCATGTACATGGGAGACCCACAGAGTGTTGCTGCCATCATGTTGTTCTGGAGGTACCTGGCAAAGCCAAAGTCCGCTGCAGGAGAAAGAAAGAGGACAGGAGAGGAGGAAGGGGGTGGGAGGGGGGCAGGATGTGAGAGAGGATGAGAAGAATGAGTTAGGGAATGTAGCTGTATACCCTTATACACAAAATCAAACACAAACTGATTAAATGAGATGAAAATAGAAAAATCAGCCAAAGAAGACTCCCGAAGTCATTTCTATCTCCTATATTTTCCCAGCTGAACTGATTATTTTTTCATGCTCAACAAAACATATACTGTGATTATGGGTATGATGGTGATGCAGCATTATCACAGTGAAGCACACCCTCTTAGGAATTATGGCCCATTAACAAATAACTGAACTGTGAACATCATCATTTCTAAGTAACTTCCTAACTGTGCGTGTGTGTGTGTGGTCTGGAAGCTGAGTAGGTTTTGGCAGAGTCATGAGGATTATAGCGGTCTGCTGTGATTGTGACTGACGCATGCCTCAGACTTCACTCCTACGGGGCAATCAATTCCCTCCGCAGGAGAAAATGATAGGCTTAAGGATTATCACTGTTTCCTAACAGTTGAACAACACTCACTCGCCGTCTGTACTTAGTCCTGACACTTCACATTATATGATTGTTTGCTGTTACACCGAGGTCATTTCTTTGGAGAGATCAATCAAGCTCAAGAGCCTTTGAGATGGTACGCAATAGCTGGAACAAAACCAATGTCACACATAGATAATGCATCTGTGTGTGTGTGTCCTTGGTATTCATTCAACAGTGTGCTCCACAGTGCAGTCCTGTTATTTCTATTCATGTTCCTATTGTGATAAAGTATGCTGCAAAATCAGGAAAATTATTTCTGTGGAGAGCTCAATTAAGCTCAAGGGCTTTTTGCTCCTGTGGACTGTCCTGTTGCATTCATATCAAATCCCATGTGTGCACATGCACAAGGTCTGGACTCTGTTAAGATGCGTTTGTTCTTTTTATTTACATCCTTTGTTGCTTT
>OOFE01025513.1:58929-80603 GCA_900323365.1 Monocentris japonica | reverse complement strand
GTCAAGCCTTACACCCCCACCCGACCACTTTGCTCTGCTGCCTCGAGGTGACTGGTTGCCCCGTCGCTCAGAGGCCCCTGTAGCTGATCTACATGGTCACGGCTCTTCTCTGTCCTGGCCCCACAATGGTGGAATGAACTCCCCACTGCTGCCCATCTTTTGCCGCAGGCTGAAAACCCACCTCTTCAAGAAACACTACCCTGACCCTTCCTCTGAGCACTTGCTTATATGCTTCACTTATTTGCCTTAGCTCTTGTTTATTTGCTTCACTTATTTGTCTCATTTGTTTAAATAAAAAGTTGGTAGCTAACTTATTGCACTTTTACCTTCACATTGGTTATGCTCTTAGATGCTTGTTTAGGAAGGAAATGCACTTACAATTTCTGGTGACTAGTAGTTCTTTTGCCTACCTATGTTGAATGCACTTATTGTAAGTCGCTTTGGATAAAAGCATCTGCTAAATGCCTGTAATGTAATGTAAATGTAATGGTTACTAACATTGTCCACATCAAAAATGCATGTTCAGACAAGTCAATAAATTATTTCATGAACTTAGTTAGAGACACACCGTCTGAACTTCATTGAAATTGCCAGAGATAAGTCACTGCATGTGTCACCTGTAAAATCCACATGCCCTCATGCCCTAGAAAAAGATTTTTATATTGAGCTTCTCCCACAATTCATCTGAAAATTTATCAGATCTTAATACCATGAGCATTCGTATATTTTTTGAAGTTCAGAAATGTGTCTTCCAAGCTGCCCCAACGTAGAAACGAGGCTCACAAAGCTAAATAGTTCCCATGTTCATTTGTGAAGTAAAAACCTCCCCACATAAACTTCAAACGGCTCCGTCATTAATAATTCTGATTCAGAAGCCAGTCCGCTTTCCATTTGCAATTCTAATAACTGATGCTTGAACTGAAGCAGGGAACAGGAGGTGAGTAGGGTAAGAAGGGAGGAGGGGCAAGGGGGATCTCCTCCACCAACTTTTCCCAATTAATATCCCAAAATGCTGACACCCTCTAGAGCACCCCATCCACAAGGGAGTCTGCTTCAGCCAAATATCAGTACATGGCTCTGAATTCTTCTTAAACAAATTGGACTGTATGTTTAGTTGATGCATATTTCATGCCCATTTCTGACCTTATTTCATCAGGGATAATCCTCTATAGCCACCTTTGGCTCATTATGTTTGTATGTTAATTAGTCTGTACCCCTACAGTACCTAGAAATACAAATGGCAGTGTTTAAAATTGAATGCACTTGAACTGACGCAAAGAGGAAACCGTGTTTTATTTTAGGAGCAGCTTACAAAGCACGTGCTCTGAATTCTTCAAAGACATGACGAGCATCATTCCTGGAAATGTCAGTATGGTGATAAACATGCAAGGGCTCTGACGAAGTCAAAGCACACATGTCCTACAATGAAGATGCAGACGTTTAAAGGTGCATAGTATCACGTGGTTTACCACAATGGACCCCGAACAAGTAGGTTGATTTCCTTCTGAATGGTTTCTGATGCAATCTCATTTGAATGTTAATGTTTTGCTCTGGTCTAGCACTTCTCAGCAATAAAGAAAAACCAACTGGTAGTATGCTTTTCATAAAGGTTCAACAAGCTCTATTTGTCTGATTCTTAAACTGTGAAAAAAGTGAATGGAAGTCTACCTTTTCCACAGGTTCAAGATCAGAAAGTGTCAGAAAGCAGCTATGAGGGATGTTAGTTTGCTTAACCAACATTCACATAGCCTTACCAACTGATCCTTTCACAAGGAGAGACCCCTGGGAGGAGGGGGGGGGTGCAAAATCAACAATGTCACCCACTAACACAAACCCAGCAGGCAAATAGACTAGTGAGATGTTGTTATGTCAGCCCTAACAACACATTCTACTATAAAGAGAGAATTTCAGGTGGACTAAACCTAGAGTAGCTGTTGCAATTTGATCCCTCTGTCTTTTCCCTTTCTCATGGCCCCGCCTAAATGTCAGCATCTGTGCAAACGCGAGGGTAATACACTTGTTGGCCCCCTGCTGTTAGCATGGAAAGACCCTCTGACAACTTTCCTGCTGCTCAATGCAGAGAGCAGGCATCTCCTTGGACCAGCTGCTACCGACTCTGGAGGTAATTGCCATTAAAGGACTAGATCGACTTTTTGGGAGTTTGCCTTATTGGTCACCTTACCAAAACCATCTCAGTCCAGTAGCTCTGCCTGGTGTGCATGCTAACGCATACAGTATGTTGTGTTAATTGTTGGCCATTACTGCAAGCATTATCCTAAAAGTGAGAAAATGCGAACTTTAAGGCACTAAGGCTGTACGGTTAGTTAATTTGAATGACACGCGTCTAAACCTGCCAGGCTTGTTTAGTGGATTGGTAGAATAGAAGGTGACCAGTTTGTGCGCTGTTGATTCCAGTATTTTTAAACCTGGGCCCTATATTTACATATTTTGGGGTCTAAATGACTAATAGGTACAAAAACTTTTGAAATTGGTCCAGTTGATCGCCTCAGTCGGCAGCTGCGAAAGGGGCTGAAATGACTGCAACGACTGCAACGTAACGTAACCAGAAACAGAAGTCTCGCTCAAGAAGAAGTCTCGCTCTGAAATATCGCGAGTGGTGAGTTGTTGCAGGAAGAGGATGGTGGAAACGTGAACCTCTCACGAGCGAGACTTCTGTTTCTGGTAAAACAAAGGTTTATCTCTGTAGGGATCCTTTCCGTAATGTTATCGTACAATCGTACAACAATCTGTCAGTGGCAAAAACAAGCACTTTTAGTGGACGTACTCAGATCGGGCACAGCTGCCCCAAAGGATTACGTTGCAGCCATTGCAGCCTGTTTCACAGCTGCTGGCTGAGGTGATCTACTGGACCAATTCCAAAACTTGTTGTACCTATTAGTCATTTAGACCCAAAACTATGTAAAAATAGGGTCCAGGTTTAAAAATACCGGAATTACCCTTTAAAGGAAATTTTGATCACGTGATATTCAAATATTTGTTTGGCTTGTGAGTCAACTTAAGCACCAGGTGAAATTCACATGTGAGGCTTGGTTATCCTGTAAGGCAATAATTATTCAGAATGATCCATTATTAGTTAGTTATATTTCATCAAACAAGGTATGGCTATGTACATTCTCTGCATAATTCAACAGAAAAGTCTTGAGTAAGACATGATTGACATGATCATTTTTTCCCCTCCAGTAGTACACAGTAAGTAAGTTCATTGAGGTTAATGGTGCGATGGATGCATGCTTAGCAGAAGTGAGAGCTCGGGTGACACGGGGAGGCCCCGTGGCAGAGAGTATGATTTCTAGATGGTACATCAAGAAACAGAGCTACTTCTCACAACCAGCATATATGCATATAGGGAACACAAACTTCCCCTAACAGTGACTCAGAGTGAAGATGCTTGACAAAATAGATTAAGCAAAAATGAATTTTTCAATTTCTATATTGCTGTACATTTTCCACAGGCATCAACAGCATCTCATCATTTTCTTTGCAATCCAAAAATAACTTCTTTAGTTTTATGTAACACTCATTATGTTACAGTGTGAAATCCCTATAGGCAGTTGACAGTTATGATAGTACTGAAAAACACACATGCAACCAGTGTCATTTGGGTCAGAGTCTTACTTTGACAAAACAAAAACATGTAGAAATGAAAGATATAAAGATCCCGATAGTTACCTTGGAATGGAAAAAATATTTACACTGCGGTCAAAGTATGATTAAGTTAGCGCAGCAGCAGCAGCAGCAGCACTAATAGTATGCAGAGATTCCACATTACAAATGTCAGGGGTCTTCTGGGAAGCCTTTTTTTTTTAAGTTTTTTTTAAAAGATCCATACATAGCACTGACAGTGTTCTGGGATAAATTCCATTCAATACTCCGTCATAGTTCCACGTTCAAATGCAACCTAACTGAAAACCTCAGCAGTCAAGGCAGTGCCACAGCCTCTGTTTCAATGCCAGGAATGGGGTGGGCTGAATAGCCTTTTGATATAGTGTGTTGGAAATGTGCAGTGGTTAAAGTCTATACAGTCTGTGACAGTTCAGTATACTGTGGCTTGTTCAGCAGTATAGGGTGTGCTGGCAGCATTAAGATCACTTTCGGTTGTATCATCGTTATTTGTGACTCCAAGCCAAGCCTTTGATTAAAGGCCGCTGTTTAACTTTACATTGGAACTTTATAGCCTTTTACTGTGCCTTACTGTACAGAATGTTATTTTAAGGAATCTTTCTAACCCAAACAAAGTGATGGGTTTAAATGAAATAAAAGTGCCTGGCTGGGCATGGAGACCGGTGGAGCATGATTCCTGGAAAGTGCTTTCCCACGTGTGGGCGGGCAGATCAGTTGGACAGGAGCAAGTAGCAGCCTGTGCTAGTGTTTGACTCAGGAGAGGGCATACTTCGGAACACATTCCTGCCAAGTACAGGCACTGAGAGACCTCCCACAGCTGTCTGACTATTTTTTTTTTTTTTTTACACAAGAGCTGGGAACGCCAAAGTCAGCTGCTCACCTGCAGCACGCCCGGACACTTTTTAATTTAGAGATTCACACTCACTACTTCAGGGAGCTTTAAGGGAAGTATTGTATATCTAAGATCTGTCCGAGATAGATGTTAATGTGTGAGATAGTCTGTAGTGGGGGCTGTATAATATGTCTCGATGGTAAAGATAACAAGATGCATTCACACACAAACATGCACACTCACACTCACTCACCCACGCATACACACACACACACACATGCATGCACATCAGTCTAGTCAAGCTGGCCCTCGTCCATTAGATAAAGGGATTAAATGACTGATGGTCTGAGCAGTTATTTTAATTGAAGATTAGCGGATGAAGACATATCGATGCTCAAGGGGCCTATTCTAGTTATAACTCACTGTGTACCCTCAGTGGTGGTACTTGTCTATAAAGTCAGAGCAGACCCTGGGATCCATGGGCAAATTATTCTGACTCACTACTCGTTACTATGATAATTCTTTAAGTCCGACACATAAAACACGCACATTTGTTTGTTTTGCTTTATTTGTTTCGCCTTCCGTCATTTTGTATGTGAAATCCAATCTACGTGGCCCTGAAAAGATACTGATGAGTGGAGACTGCTGTTAGACTAAAAAAAATGTAATGTTTCACTTTCAAATTACTCCCGAGTGACATGCGCACGCACGCACGCACACGCACACGCACACACACACACACACACACACACACTACAAGTTTCATTGCTCTACAAACCACAGTGCTGTGCATCTGATGACTTGTGAAAGTAGACAGAACAAGGTAAAAGGCTTTCAGTGACAAGTAATAGATGTCAGCAAAAGCCCCTTTCTACTCAGAATGCAAGACTACAGATCGCATGCAAACAGTCTGTAGGGAGGAAAGTCAGCTATTTTTGCATGGAGTTTAAAAGACTGCGTGGATTAGAAAAATCCATGTTTTGACACAACATTTTGTCTATCCATAGATTTATGTACAATATGGTGCACTCGCGCAAAGACCCGTAGTGGAATAGTGCCCTGCTTTGCCTCTAGGACGTGTGCATGCATGTGTTTACCAATGCCCTTTGCTGTGACAAGTTGCAAGTCATCCGCTAGTCTTGATGCCACAGGTCCCCATTGGGTGCTGTTGTGGGTTCACAGGGTACAAATTTGTGAATGGAGCTCCCTTCCATTTATGGTGTTGGTACAGTTGTCAAGCCAGGAGGAACTTGGCGTAGTTTTGGTTTCCTCTCCAGTTTCTGCTCTAACGTATTCATGACAATGAGTTGTAAAACCACGGCAGTTCAGCTCACTACATATATTTCAGCAGCTCATTGTAGTTAAGCAAATAAAAATGTAACAAAGTCATAGTTTCCTCTGTCAATATTGAATAACTTGATCTTCACTTAGGTTGTTGCCATTTAGTCTAGAATACTTATCAATGAGTAACCATTGCCAACCTCTTTATGTTACCGCTACATCTCAGTAGTTTCTCTCACCAGTGCAACTTTTGTCACTCAACTTCAATGGAGACTCAGGAAACAGTTAATTGATATTCTTTTAATGTTAGTCATCAGACTCTAGAAGTGAGTTGGCATCATGCCATGCCACTCGCAAAGCCATGATTATGAGTTTTTACTATTACCAAAATGACTTTAAAGCTAGACATCTATGTAGGGCCATGCATCATCAGTCTTTGATTCATGGTTTCAGGTAGCAGACGGAGCTCCTGCTTGGTTAGCAGGGCCGTTCTGCCAACAGAGTGCCGAATGTCTGATAGAGAAAACCCATGTTGAATTTGAAACATTTGAGTGGAGATGTTAAGTCACACCTGATTCTTAGGTCTGAGCAGAGTTGGACCCTGCAGCCAGGACTCGTGAGGTGTGAATGAGACCGCATGTTTCACACCTCCTAGTGTAAAACGCTAACAATGCTTCTGCCAGCCAGGGTGAGGGATTTAGCCAGTGGCACATTGTTCAATGAGAGAGAGCAGACCGCTGGCGCTGGTGAACAAACAGAGCAGCCACATCAAAAGACAGAGGGTGTGAACTGGGGCAGGACCACTGACTGCAAGGTCAGACAGTCAAGCTGTTTTCCTAAATGGAAAAGCTCTGCCCAGTTTATATGTAGAGATGAACCAAATGACGATGATAGTGAAGGGCGAGGTAACTCATTATATAGCTTTACTGTAATATATTGTTACATAGCAAATCTATGGCCAGCTGATAGGTATTTTGCACTGGTTTCCAACTTACTATATATTCAAACAGAGAGAATGGTAAAAAAAGACCAAGGTAACTTGACACAGAATACATGGAAACACAAACCTTTCAAAATGGTTTGGATGATGGATGTGCTATCAATCATCCTCACTGACTCTGGTGAATGTACAATCATACCAGAAGACTTGCAATCTCAAATAAAACATTTGTGACACATTAACAATATCTTTCTGCCTTGCTAAAGTATTCAAACCCCTTGGCTTTTTGCACATTTTGTTAATTTTTAAGTTTACAAAAAAAAGTCTGAATGGAAACCAGTTTTCAGAATTGCTAAATACAATCTAAATATGACGTCTGAGTAAAGGTAATCTGAAATGTTGAAAAAAAAAATGAGTGTGGCAACTCATGCTGAATGAAGCAAAGGGTTGAATGCTTATGCAAACTTGATTTCTCTGTTCTTTTAATTTTATCCTTCCACATAAATTTCAACAATTTTGTTTTCACTTTGATAGAATGTAGCGCTTTGCATAGAACGAAAAATCCCAAATAAATGTGTTTTGTAATAAGTACAACAAAATGTTCAAAATACTTTTACAAGGCACTGTATATACACACACACACACACACATATATAATCTTTACTGTCTAGTAAATTAACTGACCCTGGTGTTTTCCCCATACTACCTTCTTTAGTGACCTTGTGAACAGAATGACAGGTGAAGCATCATTTTGAGCTGTTAAACTGACATTAAAACAGGTTTACAGGACTGCGAAGCATGACGGCACATGGCACGGTGTAAGAGCATGAAATGACACAACCTCTTATCTTAATATTTCCGTTCCCTGCAGGTAACACTCCTTTGTTGTACAACATCAAATATTTAGTTTAATTTTACATTAAACTACAACTTGGAGTTATGTAAACTTTTATTGGAACGACAAGAGCATCCGAAGCTTAAGGAAGGTGATTTCCCTTTTTGAAGTTGAAATACTACAGCTCATATGTGGGAGGATGATAGAAATGAACAATTAAGATGTAAAAAATTTCAAGAAAATATCGAGTATAAACAGACCAAAAGCAAGGATTGCCTGAGGCGTCAAAACCCCCTGCAGTATATACCATTATAACAATGAGTGCGTTTTGTGTGTATCTGTTGTGGTTACAAATGCCACTGTATGTCAAGTGTATGTTTGTGTGTGTTAAACCATCTGTGGCTACCTCCGGTATAATGAGATGGCACAATGGTGGGAAACTCAGTGATCCTTTACCAAGCTGGGAGTCAGGTTGTCCAGGATTGCAATTTTCTTTGTTTCCTGGTTGCTGGGTGGGCATCCCCAGTTCATTCATTACCTGAAGTCCTAGAGCAACTTTGCGTGGGAGGTGAGGCATGGCAGCGCATTCCTGTTCTTCAGAACAGGGAGTGGGAGGTTGACAGAGGTTTCTTTTAATGAGGTTTCTGTTTGCTTAACCCTCTCGCTTTCCTTCAGATCTAACCAAGCTTCAAATGAGAGCGAACAATCAGAGAAAATGGGACGTTTTAACCCGGCGCAATTTGAGGCTGCCCACCGGTGTTTGTTCTCACTTGTAACAGTTGTCCCATGTAGACACTAAAACACCTGTGAGTGACCTTTAAAGTGAAAGCTGAAACTGAGACTTGAGTGTGGGAGGGACAAGTTGAAAAAAAAAAAAAAAAGTGCCGCTTGTCAAGGACGATAAAACGATACAAAGTGACGATGGCAGTAACAGGTGGACAGCCAATTCAATCACCATGTGACTAAAATCCAATGGTTTAAGGAGGGCTGAAAGGACCAATATGAGATGTTGAGGAAAGTTTATGAGGTGGACTAACACCTGCTCTGGAGTAATACCAAGAGATACCAACTGAACTGGAAATGCTAGAGAGTGAACTGACTATTCACCTCTCTGAAGAAAGCTACTACATCACAGTGCCCCTGAGCAAGGCACTGATCCCTCATCTGCTCCAGCTGTGCCTGCTCTGCGGCTGATGCTGTGCTGCTGCCAAAAAAATGTCACGTGTACTAGATGTATTGATGTATATACAGTATATACTGTATGTGTACAGACTTTAGTGATGTGTCAGCGATCTTTACTATTTCAAGTGGGCAATAAACAACATGTTTGAACCATATAGAACTTTAGCATTCAAATAGCAGTGAGTGAGCAGGGCAACACATATTTCATGACAATCTCTCTGTGTTGTTGTTAGGATGTTGTAATAGAGGTATGTGCGCATGTTGTAATGGAGATACAGTATATGTCTGGTGTGTTTGTGTTAACTAACCCTGAATGACTGATTTCACTATTTGCAGCTGTCAACAGGAGGAAATGGTGCAGAAAATCCATGTTTAGCTTCAGTGTTTGGTGGAATGTAATGAGTATAGTTCACTTGCTTATAGGACCGTAAGAAAACACACATTCACTAAAACTGCCAAACTGAAAAGTTTATTCAGATGATTGCACAGCTTTCTGAACACACTCAAAAGGGTAAAGTGCAAAAAACTGTTTTACAAGAAGGAAAATAATGAAATGAACTTACACAGAGGGCACAAATGTGCACACAACATATACAAATTTAGATGTATGGACTACAATTTAGATGTAAGACTGCAAAACAAAAATCATCCTCTTTCACCTCTACATGGTTGGAAATCTGAATTTGTCACTGTTTATGCCTTGGTCTTTGCCTGTTCTCAAACTTTGTCCCTGCTGGCCACCATACAATGTCTCTCACCATGAGCCAATCAAATAAAAGCAAGGCTCTGTATCAGACAGGCTCCTGATTGGCTGCCTGTTAGTTTGCTCTACACAAAGTGGTAGCGTCTTACCTTTACTCTTTTATTCTGTTTCTCCTATGTCTGGATGGTTAACATCCATTGTATTGTGAGTGATCAATTTTTAAATTAAAACTCTAAATTTACTCATGCCACTTTTAAAGATTATACTGTACTGCCCCTAATGAATGTCACTGAAAAGGGAGGTTGTAGTGTACATCAACCAGGTCTCCACTAAGACTCTCTTTAAGTAGACCAGCATGACAGTTGTAACATTAGGTACTTCCCAACCACAGTGCAAAGCACCACAGGGGCCCCTTTCAGGGTGGGTCTGTGTCCTCTCAAAGAAAAAGGGGAAATAGATATATGATAAACCATGCAGAGTATGGGTGTGTGTGTGAAAGAGAAAAAAAAAAAAAAAGAGAGAGAGAGAGACAGAGAGAGAGAGAGAAAGACTTTTCAATTAATGTTATTCAATAGACAAAGCCAAATAAACAAGAATAAAACAGATATTTTAAATTTAGAAGAAATTGAGACTGAGAAAACTTGAATTAGGAGAGCATACTGGGTAATTGGTTATTTTGTGTTTAATGACAAGTGTTATTTCTGGAGTCAATTAAGTACCCATAATCACAATAAAGAACATCCTCAACAAATGAAATTGAATCCTACACTGTTTCCACCTCTGCATCCATCCCATTCAGATCCATATCTTCAATCGTCGATGGGTGCAGCAGCTGCAACAAGACAGAATACTACAAGAGGGTCTATAAAAATCCCCCTGCAAAACAGAGAAAGGAGAAAACGTGTCAGAGTGCAGATATGACTGTTCATGATCACACTTGCTTCACTGAGGGAACCCTTTAACATAACTGCCTTGTCGTTTCATACTCTGTTGAAACCTGTTGAAATATCACATATTAATCCACTCCTTTTACAGTTAGAGATCCTCAAAGCAGAAGTTGTAAAGCAAATTGGCCCTGCAATAGAGATAACAGGCGCAAACAAAAGCTATATTTGCTACTATTCCAATATTACAGCCAAGTATTCAAACTATGTCCATTACCTTTGCCAAGGAGGTTATGTTTTTGCCCCTGTCAGTTTGTTTGTCTGTCTGTCAGCAGAATATCTCAAAAACATAAACGGATTTCCATGAAATCTGGTGGACAGATGGACCTTAGGCCAAGGAACAATTGATTGGATTTTGCTGGTGATCCAGATCTGGGATTCCTGCCATTGGATGATTATTGTAGTTTTAGCTACAACTGTGTAACTAAGGGAGATAGAGACTTGAATCCAAATCCTAAGGGTATGTTTGCAGGGTCAAGAAATCTCTTTCACTTAAAACTGAAGCGATAGGAATGCTGATCGTTGGCGGCGGTTTGTGCTCTCCGGGTGCCTTCTAGTTTTCATAGGTATGCAGTGTTAGAAGTCACGTGACAGTTTTTAAAAGTGTTCAGTTCTAATGCTAAGGGCAATTTTCATAACACGTCAAAACAGCAGCAATGACTTTGTCTTGAGCTGCTCTGCTCTGAAGAGACAAGGAGACATTATCTGGAATGTTCTTTACTTTCTCTTGGATTGCTCAGTTCATGCTCCTCCACTTCCTGTCACTGCACGTGATGTGTATAGCTGAGGGGGAAAGTCACTTTGGAATGTCTGAATACAAAACATGTCATATGTTGACGTGTTGAGTCCCCACGTTTCAGTAGGTTGTTTAATATAACTAAATGTCATGGAAAATGACGATTCAGTATGTCCTTAGAAGATGTTTGAAGTCAAATAGGCTATTTCTGCATGGAATGTAATCTTTGTGTTGCTGTCCATCCTCTGTGAATCACAGGACAGGTCTTTTCCTCCTAACGATCCTAGACATATGACCCACAGAATGACCTACTTTAAAAACCCCACACCGAAACCTAGTATCAGGATTCAGTATCAACTTTGCAAAATTGTCGTGTGAAAAAAAAAAATTAAGAGCAAGGTTTGTTTGCTGGATGTGAACATGCTCGAGGGGAGACACATCACCCAAGGGTGCCATATAAGGTAGCTATAAACAGTCTAAATGAACCCTTCAATGACATGGACTCCCGCCACGCATCGTTTTACGACTGACGTATTGATTGCCTCCATCACTGTCCTGTGCGCAGGGCATTATATGGTCCACGCGCAGGGGTGGGACTGATTGGGCGGCTGAATGGCTGTAAAAGTAGTGAGACCACGTGTCAGTCAAAATGTATTTCCAGGGGGCTGACAGAGCATTGAAAGGAATGTGCACGAGGAAGGGAGGGGCCGTAAAGAACAGGACCCAATTGGTATAGTGCCCCACTGCCTCTCACGTGATCTCACCCTATTTCTGGAAGTTTGGTATCTGGTATTTGGTATGGAGAGTGGACTGGCTAAACCTGACACTGAGATAAAATCTGCTGTGCAGTAACACTCAGTCACATGTACTATGCAGTACGCACTGCTCATAAGTGCACAACGTGGACAGACAGGCACTGCACCCTCATATCCAAACCAATTATGTACTGCACTTTCATTTATGCGCCACTGCTACTCATACATGACAAGCAGCAAGAGGCCAAACAAACTAACTGCTTTTAATACACTGAGGTATGCAAGAGATTGCAGTGACAAATACACAGTTTGACTTTCATTCACTGTGGGAAATTCCATTTCATTTGAAGCTGATTAAACCAGGTCAGTCACTTGATAACAACAGCGCTACAGGGATGGTCTCATTTACAGTAAGTCACACAGGGAAGCATTTGGCTGCAGCCTACACAGTCTAATTAACAACTGTAAGGCCAAGATATCTGCATCAGGGACATGTGGGAAAAGGATCTAGGCCACCAAGCAATAAATTCAAATTTCTCATTCACCTTTTCATTCACTAAGTTTTCATTCATGGCAATAAAACCACATCATTCAGTAATAGTTCAGTATTTACATTCTTAAGAATATTCCCTCTTTGGCCCAGTCTCACTACTTTCACAGCCTAAGGGAGAGGTGGGGGGTGGGATCTGGGATCTGTAGTGATCTGCCTCTAACTAGTTTAATGAAAGCAATGTCAGCCCCTTTAAGTCACTGGTTACTAAACTTGTCAAACTCCAGATGCTTCATATCTCTGCTGTAACGTGATCCAGGAGGAATGTGCAACAGTATCCCTGCTAGCAGTGGCCAGCAGGCTGCTTCAGAGGGGCACCACTAGTGATCTGCAACCCATCTTTCATCGACAACAAGCTCATTACCCATAAGCCACTAGATCAAATTAACACCCACAGGGGCAACTGTCAGCAGAAATTATCCTGGAGTGAGGTTAAAGGTCTGACCTGGACCACTCCGGTTTGGGGGACCTCCCCAGCACCGGGACCTCCCCATGACCACCGTGGTCATGTCTGGACTGTGGAAAGACTCCCCACATCTTCAGCCGGACCACATGATGAGGGAACGGCAAAGCCAGGACACCACACAACTCGAGCTGCAGATGAAAGAACTCCTTTTCAGATTTTATGTGGCAGGCACCATATTGACCCCACTGTCCCTCCGGATGCAGCAGGGGAACCTCATCACTTAGCACTGTTGTGATGGTGGGTTCAGGACCAGGCCTTCCTAAACAGCTCCAGGCTCATTAGCAGCCTCTGTTTCAGAGATTACCCACTGACATGCTGACCAACAGATGCTCCAGAGGAGAGCCAGTGGGCAAGAGGAGCTGCTGTGTAATGGAGCACTTCCTAAAATCATCCATAACAACACTGAGATTTCTACTCAGACTGACATGCTGTTAGTCAGTGGATGTGTGTTACATGTTGGGCATCCATCACTGCCAAACCAGAAATAAGTTGGCACAGAGTTTTCAGCTACTCTTTGTAATGAGTCAGCGTTGCTAATGTTTCTCCTCACACAGCTGCTAGCCTCATAAATGTACTGGTCCCTTTTCTGGTGCCAAGGACCACACATCTGAAAGACAGGGGGTATTTCATTAGTCTCTTCCTGCTTCTCTTTGAATGAAATTCAATAGTTACAAATGAGTGATAAAGGACCATAGAACAACCACAAGGAGAACTGATTCCACCTTTTTTATTTCTTCTCAATCCAATAGTTAGATAGAAAACTAACAGGAAATGATGGAAATGCCATGTCAAATCAGGCAGATATCGGGTTCAAGGCGCACAGAGCCCTAATCCTCCTCAATGTCTTTTACATCAGGAGCCAGTGATGCCATCACAGCTGCTGTGGCCATTCTATAGAGACAGAGTGAAAGGTCGTCCCTCCAGCTGAGGGCTATAAATTCAAGACGTAAAACGGGAAGGACACACACTCTCCACTCAACAGGTGCAGATCCAGAATGAATGGTCACCCATTTTTCTCTGAAGGAGTGAGGAGAAAGAAGAGTAAGACGGGAGCATTCAGCCTTGAGAACCTACGATGCTCAAATGGTTTCAATTGAACACAATGATAGTCCTTCATCATGCCACTTTTAAAAACCCCTGCAAATTTGAACACCAAGATGGTCATAGGAAACTAGTCCGACTCATTTTAGCATTTTCCTACGCTGAAAAACACAGGCAGCACGAGTGCTTTCAATGAAATCAGTGGAGCGATTTGAGTGTTGAGAAAGCTCTCGTGTGTGCTTGTGGAGTGCTAGGGTCGTATTTTTCAGTATGGACTATGTGAGATGAATAATTCACAAAGGCTTATTTTGTCATTTTGGGATTCTACAAGATACAACTACAGATAAAGACATAATTCCACACTACTGGACGGCTTACCCGCTATTCCAAATAAGAAAGTACACTTAGAAGACATGAGTTTGTTCTTTCTTGTGCAACCAAGTTCAAAGTGATAGAGATTTTTGTGGAAAAAACAGAGCATACTCCATTTAAGATTAAACTGGGTCATAGGCTCACTTGATAAATGATGGCCATTGTCCTTGGTGGGCAATGTAGGCTAAGTCTAGTTTCACTGGATTTCTCTGAAGACCAATCAATTTCTCTGGGATTGTTATGCGACACCGACAGGAGAAATAGTTGGAAGAAGCACATGATTTCTATGAACTGCTCATCATGCTCACCCATGGTGATATACTAGCCTGTCCCTTATATAAGAGCGACTGTTCTGGACCAAATGGCTACATTCATGGCATTTTTCTTTCATCTTCACTTCCAGTCATTAAGAAAGCGTCCCACACAAATCAAATAAATGAACAACCAACCCTCACATCAGCATTCTGTTGGGTGAGTGTTTATTTCCTGCTATAAGAATGACACTATTGTTATTCTGAGAATCAGGCACAAAAATTGAATTTGAGTCTTTCCGTTTCTTAGCTCCTAATTTGTTCTCCCAGAGGCAGAAGAAATGACGTAAAAGTATTCTATCATTCATTCGCATTCACAGGTCTGACAATAGTCTCATCTACTTCATGAGCAACTTGATTTGATTAAAAACATCATCAATGTCTGTAAAATGTATCCCGGTTGCAATACCAACCCGGCAAAAAAAAAACATAGGAAGAAAAAAAAAAGGAACTTGAAATATTTTGGTAGGAACTTGCTTGGTCTTTGACGTTCATCAAATAGCAATAGCTTTTTCATTGACAGCTTTGGCATTTTCCATGAGCTGAGTTCTCCTGATTGATGACCCGGTCGTTCATGACCCATCAGATGCTGTAGATAAAGATATGGACCTGAATTATCTAAATGTCACAAGGAATTTAGTGTGCTTTTGTGCCCGGGGGGGCAGCAGCTGAAATTCAGTGCTGAGGAAGAGACATGGAAAAGAAATAGTGTCGGTATATCCTTGAACACCTCCATCAAGAGAAGTCCAACATTGTTATCCACCATCAATAACGGGGGAAAAGGAATGCCTGCAGTAAAACTTTATCCAAATTAAACACATGTATTAAAATTAGCCTAAATTTAGGTAGGCCTATCAATGAGGAAGTCCACTAATTGCAGTCAATTCATTCCTCTCACAGAGCTCCAAAGCATTAAAAGGGTCAAGACCTTTCTGACCGGGGTGTCTGGATAGTGGATACAAGTCAGCGTTTGAATAACGGTGACAGGACTCGTGCCTGAAATGACCTTTCGAGCCCCCCAGCCATGACCTCTTACACTGTGCCCTGGCCTTTCACGCTTTCACTTAAACATACATGCATGCCGGTCAGTTTGAGTAAAAGCCAATAGCTAACCTACCTTTACGAGATAGTAGATATTCTATTTTTAATTTGAAGCATGCATTAATCAACAACTGTGGTGGGTAGCTCAAGGGACAGGCAGAACTGGATGGTTCTACATGCCCTCAATTCTACTCTAAAGGCATGTGTTCCTGATTTATTGCTGTCCCCTTCACAATGAAGCCATGGTTAGTTAGGGAGAGAAATAGATGTAGCACTCGATAGTGCAGTGAAATTCCCTTATGGACATTCAATTCAGCCTCTTTTATCTGGGCTGAGATAAAAAGTGGCATGCACTGGGAAGTAAGAGAATGTCCCCCATTCATTTCTTCGGCCGCCTTTGAACTCTCTCAAACATGGAAGGCTAAATATTTACACGTCGGCCCTTGCTTGTTTAATGTTAAAGACACACTTGCACAGTAGAGTAAATGAATGAAAAAGCTTTAGACAAAACACCTCCAGCGGGTGATGAGTACCAGGCCACTTTACGGCGCTGGTCCACACAGGTTCAACCTCCTTTTCAGGGCATGGGAGACAGGGACCCAGGGGTCTGCTAGGGGGCTCAGGGGAGAAGCACAACACTGCTGACATTGCTGTCTCTCTGAAAAGAGGAGATCAGTGCATTTAGAGTTGGCTCAGGCCCAAAGAGATTAAACGGAGGTAGGCTGGAACACCATGTGAGGGCATTATAGACAAAGAAACTAGCCATCTGATCAGCTGCAAACGTACCATTCACGATCACAAAAGAATGAGGTGTACAATAGCATGTGCTAGCCTGTTTTTTAGACAGTATTTACCCCATCACCTGAATGGAGTGATAGATGGGATACGTAAAAATGGCAGTTTCAGAAGAGTGGAGATCTGTTGGATTGGAAAAAACCTAAACTGTTCCCCTCTGTAATAAAGCAATCAAATTGCTATGCCATTTGTCAGCCTGATCACCTTGGAGAACAATTGCTGAGCCAAATGGGGTGGGAAGAGAGATATGCCAGTACATCACTTCTGTGTTGGAGGAGAAAGGGTAGCAGTACAGAGAGGAAAATTAAAGAGAACGAAGGGAATTGTGAAGAGAGAGAGAGAGAGCTGTGGAGAGCAGGATTGACTCTACTCTCTCATTCTTAATCCTTAATCAGTTTACATGCATTTGGAGATCTAGCTAATTCCCCCAAATGAAGCATCTGTTTTGGGGGGCAGGTTGGCCTAGCGGTTAGAGAGGCCGACCCATCACCGGAGGGTCGCTGGCTTGATCCCCGGCACCATCAGGAGGGTGCGAGCTGGTGATTGGAAAAATGGCTAGTATCACAGCTACGGTGCCCACCAACACTAACGAAGTGCCCTTGAGCAAGGCAATGAACCCCAAAAAAACTGCTCCAGGTGCGCTCTGATCTGTATTGTGTGGGGTGGTATGTGTGTGCATCTAGTCAGAGAATTTCCCCTCTGGGGATCAATAAAGTATGCTTTCTTTTCTTTCTTTTTACTTGTCAGTAATACTAAAAAGTGCCAGTGGCAGTATCCTTGGTGCACAGAGTCAAAGAGAGTTCAATCTCCAGAGATAATAAATAATCAGGGGGAGAAAGCTATTCCTAAATGTAATCAAGGAACAATGGTCAGCGGTCATGGCTTTTCTAGATCTGTCATAAATGCTTTGGATAAAAGGTACGGAGTGATTTGACTGGGACAACCAGTCAACCCTAATATCTATCCAAAGACCAGTTATAAGTCAAATGTCCCTCCCCTCATATACTATGACCATTACAATGGTGTACAAAGTGCATAGTAGTACAATGTATCATGTAAGGTTGGAGGGAAACCAAGCAAACTCATGGGGACGCCACTCTGATCTGTGGTGAATCAGCAGCAACTGAAAAAGGCCCCATCCTGCATCTCACTGATAGTGAAAAGAATAACAACCATCAGCACCGAGAGCAAACAATGTCCTGTCGCTATAGAGTATGGCAGAGGAGAGAAGAGGATAAAAGAAAATATTCAAGATAGGATTCTTGCATAAGCTCCATTAAAATCTGAGATTAAACAACGGATGTGATTCATACATTTGAAACAATTGATGGAGGGGGTTCAAAACTGTTCCATGATGTAGAATTTATCGCAAAAATCTCACACAATCTGTTGTGTGAATTAAAGCCTCATAAGACATGGCCATGCCTGCCTTTTGGGCACAGACGATAAATGGACAAAGAATTTGTACGTTTGATCTTGCATTTGTCTAATTTGGCAGAACTTGATTAGATTCAAGATTAAAGTAAAGTCGTGCAAGCTTTTGTATGCACAATAATAATCACTGAGAAAAAAAATAATGCACTTTTGGTGACTTATAAATGATTGAAACCACAAAATCTGTGATTGTCAATGATCAGACTGAACCACATTGATTAAGTTATATGTAGATATACGGTAAAGAATTGAAAGCTTTACAAAGTAGGACTAACTAGTAATGTAAGTAGTAGTAATGTAAGTAGTAATGCTGTGTATGATGATACACATAACCTGTAGAGGGGGCATGAAATAAGAGGATGTGGACTAATATCACTTGATAGATAGAAGAACACCATGGCACTGTGGCCGCACCGCTATTATGATATATCTGAATGTCTAAGTAGGAGCATACTACACAGAAGCCATCCTATGAATAAAGTCCTGTGGACACCACTAGACCTGTCACTGCCAACGCAACATCCTCCTGCTGAGAGAGAGCAAAAAAGGAAAAATGAAAGCTCTAACTGAGAATAACAGAATAACAGGCCACTGGCAACTTTGGGAAGGTGGACAAGTGACAGAGGTGACCTGTAGGTCAGACTGCTGTGCTCAGGAACCTGAATGCTGATGAAGATGGAGGATGCTGAGCATGGATGGCAGGGGAGGTGCAAATGAGCCGGGGGCCCCGGGGGGCCCATCTGTTGTGGGCAAATAAACGGGCCCTCAGTCAATGGGAAAACAGCCCTGCTCTTCCCCTCTGAGGCACAGCAGACAGCTCCATTAATCAGGACCAGGATGAGCCTGCTGGGCTCATAGTGACAAGTCAGCAGTGGCATAAAGTCTCCTCCTCCACACACTGTATCTCCATTAGAGGGTTGAGGTGTCAGCTGGCTGCCACTTCTGTTCCTCTGTTGTCACTTTCGATGTTTTCACAACTGTCCTCTAAAAATAACTAAAAAAAAGTGGTGACTATGGAGGCGTGAGGGAATAATTTATGGCCTGCCATTAATCCCACCAATAAATAAACATTTGTTTTAGGATTTGTTTTACCTTTTAGTGACCAGATGACCATAGGCTGACACTGAAATAGCTTTCCCTGAAATAGAAGATTCCACAATAAGAAGAATTGAATAGCCACTGGATCGTATCAAAGCATTCCAGGATTCTTGGTCACTGAACAATTTAAAGTCCTATTTTACTAAAACGGATTAAACTAACTCACTGATTGAAAAAGAATCATTCGATTTTGAAGTGGCTGTGGCCTCAGGGGGGGCTGGTTCCAGACAAACATAACTGGACATCATAATATGAATTAGAAGAACAATGTACCGCTTATGTATGTGCCAACTCCACCGCAGCACAACATAACCTCTTAAACACCGAAGTACCAATCTATACACTGAGTCAAGCTATATGACATTTCACACATATGGATATGATATGCCCACTAAAAATAAGTGCAGTGCATTGGGGACATCCATTTAAAGACATTACGACATCTACGACTGGCATTCACCCATGTTTGTAAAAATAAAGATTCACAGGTTCTTAGTCCTGCTGAGCAGAGAAGCCTACCGCATCTCGAGCAATAAGATCGGCCACATCCCCTCAGCCTATCTTCCCCTAGAAAGAGACAGGAGGGGAATGGGTTTGTGTGGTGGTGTAGGGGCAGAGACCGCAGACAGGAAGATGGAGGAGCACTTTAATAGTATGATTCAGCAGAGTATCAATTCCCCCAGATGGCAGGCTGGCTCCTATTGACTTACATAGGGAGGGAGTAAAGAGGCAATCAAAACCACCCCAGGGACGGACAGTCAGCACATCAAAAGGGAGCTAGATCAGTGTGCCTGCAGCTTCCCATCAGATCCAAATGGAAAGGAGGAAGGCTAAGATCTATGAAGTGGTATAAAGGCATTACAGCGAAGAGCCACTGCACTGTACCTTATAGGCTCACCACACACTCATGTGATTTCCACGGCAGGACGGATGCATCTGCTCTAAAACAGACTCCGCTTGTGACGTTTAATGCCCACAATCAGCCTGTCTATTACTTTATACAGGTGCTAGTAATTTCATTAAGAGTCAATGTACTGCACGCAGGAAAACCAAGTCCTTTCAATGTCACCAACACTAACCTCTGTATCTTACCCTTAGCTGTATCTTAGATCTTATGCCCTGTCATGATAAGGTACATTACTGTGGGGAGGAAAAACCCTCTGAGTGGTGTGTTGTGTGTTATCGGTGGATGGGCTGGGCCAGCTCTTAAATTTGATTACAAAGCTACCTCTCCTCTGACCTCTACTCTCCACTGCTTGTGTCTGTTCGACCAGACAGACAATTGGAGAGCCGGAGTGACTGCCCAAGGCTCTCTGAACAAAGACTGGGCTACATTTAGTGAGGACCCGGTGTCAGTAGGATGTCCTGTGACACCTAATGACACTGTACTGGTGTGTATTTCGACGGCCGCAGACGTGCCTCTGGCGGCTTTTTTTTAAGGGTCAGCCACCAGCGGCTTTCACGCTTCAGTAAAACAACACAACACAAGAAAGTGCAGAAGAAAGGAGGTGATGTCATCACTCTACTACTGCAATGGTTTCTATTTAACTCCTGGTTTTGTGAACACTATATCCATGACGGTGCATAGACCACTCTCTCTTCAAAGGGACGGCCTGGAGTAAAACTGCATTAACCTTTTGCGGGGACTGTTAATCAGTCTAATGAATTCTGACAGACAGACAGCAGCCTGACCTCTAACCCCTGGTGAGCGAATGATGGAGAGAGTTGGCACCGACAAGGCACTATTAATATTTCATTAATGTTGTTTTAATGATCATTAAGTTACACTGCGACCTGTCATGGCAGCACGTGATCCCATGTCGTTTGGTCTGACTGTCTCTCTCTGTAAAAATACTGATGAATGGAAGATATTCATGTACAATTTACAGGCAAACTGGACTGGCGCTGAATATGTGGCAATATTGGCAACAAATCTATTCAACATACTTGCCTATAGGTGTCATGTATCAGGTATCATCTTAAACAGACTTGACACTGGTGAAGTCTGCCTTTTACTGCTGTAGGCAAATAAAGATGTCTCTCCATCTTGTGCTCCTCCTCTGCTGTCAGCCCAACAATGGAACTGTGAAGCCACTCATTAAACGTGTGGCTATGTTTCCTTTCAAAAGGCAAACTCCTTGCACTACAACAGTGTCAGGACACGTAAACACAGTATGTAGGTCAGTCAAACAGTTTGTGTCTGTTCTCCCCTTCCACGCCTGAGGTACACCGACAGCAAAATCAAACACATTGTTTGCGGAGTGTGACTCATCTCATCCAGAGAACATGGGAAGTGGACAAGCTTTCCCTCCTTCTTGATGTTGCCCTCCACACTACCATTTGTGTATTAATGTTTAGTATGGGTGGCTCCAGCTCCTAACTCTAGCTGCCATGCTCTACCTATCGAGCTATGTGAGACACAGCTGTCTGACAGCAGTTAAGGACCACATCTCCTCACTCTTACGATGGGTGGTTAACTCAAACCTCCCGGGTGTGTTTATAAGTGTGAGAGAACATATGCCATTTGGTGGAAGAAACTGTGTATGGGCTACTTATAGAGAGAAAAGACGGGATGTAGCTCTGACTGGGTATCTTGCTTTCACCCCACCTTGACCTATTAAGGGCATGTTCACACTATTTCACTTTTTTGAAGCTGCCTGTGCTTTTTTTTTTTACATGTAAGTCAATGGTGGCAGTTGAAAAGAGGACAGAAAGC
>OOFE01025513.1:26839-52713 GCA_900323365.1 Monocentris japonica | reverse complement strand
TCTGAAAAGAGCAGCACAAATAGTCAACATTCACATTCTGCATCAAGGTTACAATCTATACTCCATGCACACACCAAAGGAGGAAAAAATTAAATCTCTGCAATCCATTTTCCACCCCCTTCCACATCAGCTGATTGCTAAACATTGCAGCCATCCACTCATGCTAGTCTCACAGCAGTCTAGAATAAAGCATGGGTGGGAACAGGATTATGCTACTATCCAAATAAAAAACTCCATCACCTCAATGAAAGCATTGAGTGACAAAATAATTGTGCTATCTGTTGCACAATCCTTAAAACAGTCAGCAGAGGGAAATTCCTAATTGCCTGGTGGGTGTAAGTGATATTCAGCATACCTGAGTCACTACAACTGCTGCTGCTGCTGTTTGGTGGGGTATCCAGTGCTAAATCCTTAGGTGGTGCCATAGCGGTCGGCTTGGGCGTATCGGCTATCGGGTACGGGAAAACCACCGACGGATCGATGCACTCCGACACGGATGTGTTCAGATCTTGCAGGTAGTTGCTGTTCAGCCTCCCGGTGGCACTGTCACCCACAGCAGACTCCTTCCTTGCAGCGTGGAGGGAGGCGAGCCTCTCGGACACCACTTTCTCCAACTTGGCCGCGGCCGAGAAACCGCTCCACATACAGTCCTGGATGATGATGGACTTCAGGAAGGTCTGAGAGTAGTCGGCGTCGCAGATGATGCTCTGATTCACGACGTCGTCCCCCAGGAACTCCGTCACCATCTCCAGTTGATCCGCCGTGGAGGGGAAGAGGCTGGACAGGGATGGTCGTCGGCTCGGCGAGAGGGGAGGGGTCGGGAGCAATTCAAATTTCTTCCAGATGTCTTCGCTCGGTGCTGGAGGCTGAAGCTGCTGCTGATGGTGATAGAAATCCTCCTCCTCGTTGTCGTAGTAGAAATACGGCTGAAGAGAATCGTAGTCGTAGTCATAGTTTTTACTTGTCAAATTTGAATTCAGCGGCATGGTGGTGTGTTTACCGTGGAGCTGGTTGAGAGAAGAGAATAAGGTGGTTAGTTGTCGGTTCAGTAAAACGGTAGCAACTGGCACTATTACTGCCTGCAGACATGAAGTGCAAGCAACATCACATGGCAGTCCAAAACATCGACCTTTGCATGCATGCACCAGCGCTGCAGCAGGTGCCTACTTGTAAACTTGGAAAATTGATGGTAAATAAAGTGCAAGGTAAACCTAGTCTTCAAATCATCTTCCATAAACGCCAATAACATCAGACTAATGCATTTTAACTAACTGCTGTGGGGATTTTTGAACGTGCAAGCTCCAGGAACCCCCACCCACCCTACCTTAGATTCGAAAATGTTGGCGAGAGAAGTCGGAGTGAAACCGGCCCAAAATGCGAAAAAACACAACAGAAGTATTCCAGCACGATCGAAACATTAATTCCTGGCGGTGAGATCTTGAGGTTGTTTTCAGTGAGACTGTCTGAGCGAGGTAAAGCATGCATGAAGTTCAAAGGCTGGAACCGCGACCGAGTGAGGATGAAGCGCAGTCTGTCACCGGCAGCATGAGAATCACAGCTGAGCGCTCCGCCGGGTTCAATAAAAAGGTTGTTTTACTCTCCCGGCAATGTATCCTTCCGCAACGATTTTTTTTCCCGCTAAACTCTCATTGGCCTCTCTCAGTCTAAACACACATACACAGAATAAACCCATGTCCACTTTTGCCACTGAAAATCATCTTCGCACCCACATAGTGATTTGTGATCATAACAAAATGCATTCGTCGGGATTATTTGTTTCATTGGGGTTTCTTTTGACTGGGTCTAGTTGTCGTGGAAGGAGACGAAGTGGGAGGGGTTAGAGTAGAGTATTCCATCCATTGACTGGAGACACGCAAGTAATAATATAGTGAGTGAACGTTAAGCAGTCTAAGTTATTTCTTAAAGACTGTGCCACCTAAAAAACTCATAACCCCAAGCCACCAAACTGACCAATGAAAGCGGGTGAGTCTCGCAGCTTACCTAAATGTCGCAACGTAATTAACACACTAGTAAGGACTGCTGTTTATTCAATGTAGCTTAGTTTAAGTGTCCTAATAGGTAGCCCTGCTGCCTGCAGATGGACTGTGCTACTTGCTGAATAGTACATGAAATAACTGATGTTTTGCACAACAGATATTTCAGCGAGATATTAACCTAAATTAAATGTTTAAGTGAAGTGCGCTGGTGCAGGAGGCTTACCTCGATCAAGCGGCAAGCAGACAGGTGAATTCAATTGGTGTTGGCGGGGGTGAGTCTAAATAACTGTCATTTGTAAGAAACAGGTTTACCTGCAGACGAAAGGGAACACTCGGGCTACTCTTGCGGGCCATGATTGTTCATTGTTGTTAAGTTTAGATTGACACCAATTAATTACAGGAATCAATCAATTAAAGACATCATATCAGATGGGAACAGCTATTGCATTTCCATGGAACTGCCCTTCTCTGCTATAGTGTGGGAAATTGAACGGGCTTGGAGCGCCCTCTGCTGTTCAAAGTCTTGGACGACCGAAGAGAGCAGCCAGGCTCTGACCAGATCAGACGGAGCTGTCCACAAACCTCACACATCACTCACAAATGGAGAGATTGTTTTGAAGAAACTGTGGCCTAACACTAAGAAATTATAAAACAAAACAATGTTATTAAATTACAAGCAGGCCAATCGAGCTGTTTATCAGAATGTCATCAAGATTAATGGGAAAAGAAAAAGAAAGGCTGCTACCTCATCAAAACATTAATCTAAAATTGGTAGGGCAGAATTCTGAAATATTATTGGATGACAGTACAGAAAGATTAAGTGCCACCTTTTGATAGTGTAATCTATTTATAATGAGCAGTAGATGATCCGTTATTATTCTGACAACAGTGATTTTTAAATGAAAGGCAAAGAATATCAATTACAATTTAGTCACATAAGCACTGAAAATATAGTAAAACTACTGTTTCCTTTAAAAGATTTCAAAATCACCTTCTCAAAATAGTATTAATCCCCCATGACTTTTTGCACAGTTTGCTATGCTACAGTTATTTCAAAATGCATTTATTTGGGATTTATTTGTCTTAAGTTCAGCACAAGTACTCTTTAAGTACTGTTTTACTATCAACACATAAAGGACATTCAGACAGAAATGCATGAGTAGGCCTATTAACCTTTTGGTTTCAAAAAAAAAGTTACATACACATAATCTCAATGATAGCCATGATCACGACTTTGTGGGATTTTAGGGGGAACAGAGGATTCTTCAAAAGCACATTATGGGATATGTGGTTCAGTAAGAGTCCACTCCTTGAGGTTTCAAAGAAAAAAATGAATCAATAGTCAAGTAATAGCCAGGGAGTAGATTAATGGAGGAGAGGAGAGAGGAAGAGAGAAGAGGCCAGAAAAGAAGAAGAAGTAGAGAGAGACAATCTTGTACTGTTTACATTAATGGAGAAATTAGATAAGAAAAACTTAAAACTGAAATCACATCTCCTCTCCTTTCCTCTGATCTTCATCCCTTTTCTTCTTTCCTCTCTTTGGGATGCTGTGATAATGATCACCGCCACCAGATGTGTATGTGTATTGTGGTCATTTTCTATTCTATTCCTCTCTCTCATCATCACCCCTGATCAGTTCAGAATAGTAGAGATGTAGGAATATATTTGCAACCCCATTGAATTATGATACAACTTTATTTTCCATCAAAGGTGCAGAATTGCATTTAGTTTCACCTGGGATAATCTCACAAAAACAAAACACATATTAAACATATAAAACACAAAGCAAACGTTAAAAACGCAAGACAGAAGACTATACATATCACTCTACATGTCCAGTGCTATCACTATCATTCAATTCTGGAGTTGGATGAAAAAGTGAAAAAAACTCTGAGCATAGATGGAATTCCTAAGAATAAAGTGAAAGCTGTGTGTAAACTTGCTAAGTCTCTGCAGTAGGCAACTATAGATCAGATTTTCACCTGGAGTTTGGGTGGAATAACTTTTTTTATGTTCTCATCAAAGAAGAGAGATAAGGAAGAGAGTCAACAGAAATTAGGAGCCTTGGGAGCTTTTGTAGTCATGGTTGTAGTTCACAAGTACACAACCGAGTCCATTAAGGGTGTGATGAATTTTTGGCAAGGAATTTAGTGGTACAAAAACTTGACAATATGCATCGTGGAGCTTAAAAATGGATTGCGCAATCAACTGTATCATGTATTATTCAAGAAAATGCTACCAAATTGCTACCTTCTCATGTCTAGAGTTTGAACATCAGAAGGCAGAAGCATTCAAGCTTATTGTTAAAAAGGTTTTGCTGGACAAGCACTCAATGTCGCTTGCCTGAATATAGAGACAATTTACCAATACACAGGACCTGATGTGCCGTTTTGGTGAGCACTCATGCAGAAACCTAGCTTGGATGTTGAAGGAAAGAAGAGTGGGTCAGAGCGGTTATCAGGTGAACTCCTCCCATGACAGATGTTTCATTGAGTTAGACCCACAATGCCTCCAGCATGCTCTTCAGCAAAATAATGGCACCATAAATTAAAAACATTCATTTATGGTTCTGATTATTTATAATATCAAAAGATTCTCACATAACTTACATCAGTGTGATACTACTTATTATGACTTATACCATGAATTTGCGCCGTGAAGATTTACATCAACCTAAAAAGGTGAATTAACTTTAGGTATTTAGTCTTATATTATATTCCTAGTTCACAACATTGCACCCAATAATTTCTAACCCCTTCAACACTTCAGAAGTATTGTAAAGGGAAAACTGACCCTTCTAGCTAGAAATGGCTGAAACTGTTGGCAAACATTAAGCTTAATTGTGCAAGACAATGACACCAAGATGAGAGTGGTGTATGACTACGTACCTCTGCTACTATAGAGCCACCGGCCGCTCTTCTTCACAAGCTGCCTTTGTGGCCTGCCATTATTCCTGACCCTGGTTTGCTATACCATTATTATATTTTCTTCCAAAAAATAATATGATTTTCTGCTTTTAAAAATGATCTGCTGTTCTGTTCATGCTGCAAACCATGGCAACAGCCCATCTGTCAATCATTGTGACACAGTTTTGTACATCTAGTGCATGAGGGTAGAAAAGACAAGAGAGTGTCTTGTTAGAGCAGTGATTGACAATGGAGTAAACTTGATGGGGGTTTGTCACTATCCTTTGGTATAATTAAGACATGATGATAGATGAGGGAAATTTGTTTCTGTGTTTTTGCTGGATGGTAATTTAAAAAAGGCTTTGCAGTTCCAGACATCTAGCAAGCATGGCTGGCACCATCGTGTACAGTAGGTCCAATAGAGCAAATGTGCAAATAATAAAAGTAATGTACTTGTAGCAACAGTCTGTCTTCAATCTTCCTTTTGTATGTGCATATGTAATATGTGTGTGTGTCCCATTAGCAACTGAGGGTCCTTGTGTACATCAGTATAATGTGGGTATCAACAAGGAAATGTCTGGGTATCCATGTGTCAGTATAAGAGAGTGAATGCGTGTGAGGGGAGTATGTGAAAGGGGGAATCTCAGCAAAGGGTGTGTAACCAAAGGGTTGGCAAGGGGGTAGAGTCCACTTCCAATAAAAGTCTCTGTGGTGTCTGAACAGCCCTTCCTGAGTGACTTTTAAGTCAACTGTGGTCTAAAAGCCGCTGACGGGTGCAGTGGGCTGCTGGTTCTGTCATGGCTGGATTTGAAGGATCTGTCCTGATGGTCTCTGTAGAAGGGCAACAGAGTTCAGACAAGGTGGGGGACCCAGTCCAGCATCAGGGGGTTTGGGGTATAAGGGAAGTGAACCAGAAAATGTGGTGTACCTGGGGAAAGAGTTTGTTGTCTCTTGACGCAAGGGACTGATTTGATTGCAGAAGGGTGAGTGAATGGTTTCACTCCAGTGAGACCTATAAGGCTTCAAGCCACCGTAGTGAATGACTTGAGCTTGAAGCTTGAGTATTCCTTATGTCCAAAAGGCTTGTAAATTAGTCTGTTGTCACCTGATGTGATTATCTTTTAAGGTCCAGTTCTGTTCGAGTTTTTTTCTACATTTATTATGATCATCCATCCACACAAGATCTCAATTTTTATAAGGTTTTTCTTTTTAAATAAACCTCACGCTGGAGCCTCTGCTCATCACGGCTAGTGAGAATGTCTTGCAGAATTGTGTTCATTCTATGCACAAGTTCAGGTTTGTGATGATTGTGAATGTATGGAAGCTCAGGTAGTGTCCAAAATGTCTGACTGTTTGATCCAGAATTGTTTGTCTGTGACAATACTGCACCAACTGCTGTGTTTCATGGCTCTGTGCTCAGTATGAATGGCGGTGAAACTGGGGAATGCCGTCACTAAAAGGAAGGTAAGTGCAGCTCTCAATTCCTGAAAGACGGCTGAGGACTCATTAGTCCATTTCAGAGCCATATTTTTCTGTGCATAGGGAGAGCAATGGTTGTTTGTGTACAAAACGTCTGAAGTAAGAACACACAGTCCCAAAAATCCTCTTATCTGGAGACAGCCAATCTTGTACACGCTGAATGTTGGGTGGGTCTAGTTGCACACCATCTCGAGACACAATGTGCCACATGTATTTGACTGGAGGGTTACAATATTCACATTTCTTCAGGTTCAACTTCAAACCAGCTTGCCCAACTCGAGTGAGGAGTGAGGTTCTCAAAATGATCATCAAACCCCTTTCTCATACAAAAAACCTGCAGATGAGTGGTCAGTGGAGTGTGGTTCACGCACATTTAGCCATTGGTTAAGAGCTCCTTGAACAGTGGTTTCAGTTTGGCAGCAATGACTTGACTTCAACAACTTCACGCCGTTTAAGCCATTCAAACTTTAAAATGTTCAGAATCGTGATACGCCATTCAAATTTTTGATTCGACTTTTACTTATTTTACAATTTAATTTTATTTGCAAGTGGCTTGTCTGTACAAGCCACTAGAGGGAGACAGAGACGGTCAAACAGCCAGGGTCACATTTTACAGTCTCTGTCTCCCTCTAGAGGCTGTCAGATGTGACCCTGGCTGACCAGAGACTCAGTTTAAAATCATTAAAACAGGTAACTGAAGATTAAGAGTTCAGAGTCAAGTCTTGATGAAGCAAGCACACTAATAATAATAATAATAATAATAATAATGAAGTAAATAAGAGAATATAAGTGTGCTTTGCTGAATCAAGCAAACTAAATATGCCATTCATTTGTGGTTAGTGATTAATCCTGTTTATATAACATCACATTAGTGCTGTACTGTTTTTGGTTTTGTGCTGTGTGAGAAGCAAGGCTTGATTTTATTTTTAGGCAAAGTGCAATACATTAATATGCATTGCAGTATTTTACTTCTATAGTGATTTTTTTTTTCCCCCCAAAATATAAACATGGTGCTGCTTATATATTTTTTTTTATTGTTTATTACACTGGTAAACCAAATCCTGCTTAGGATACCTGTTAGGCCTGGGGCAGCTCTACAAATGTCTACCAGACTTTTGATATGTATTGCATGTGTATGTTGATTCTTGATTTGATTTTTTAGTTAGCATGGAAATGTGTGCCTAGGGCCAACATAGACTTGTTGGAATCAAAGAGCCATGAAAACCATGAAACATCTTATTTGATAAATGTTGATCAGCAAATAGACATTAATAGTGGTGTGCTAAGACTACATGGTTTCCTCTACTACCCTAAAGAAAGCCTCATAGTTCTCTACTAATGGAAACCCAATAAAGAGTTAGTTTCCTAGTCAGGGAAAAACACAAACAAGCAAAATGAGACTAAATATGTTCAGACTGCTCCAAACCACAAAATTAGATAAAGGGCGAAGCATTGGTTGGCCCCGGGTAGATTTAATAATCTGGGAAACTTGTAAACATTATTTTCCAAACCATGGAAAATGTATACAAAAATGAAGGTGTTTATGCCAACATCAAAGACCTGATCCAAAGTCACTAATACTTAAGCATCAACCTGCAACAGCAACCACAAAAGCAAACAACACGCCACTAATTCGAGATCACTGTATTGATTGACAAGACATATGTTTGCAAACCCTCATTCCCTTCACACACATTCTTTCTTACCCCCAGACCTCCTACACACACACACACACACACACACACATACAGACTTACATTCAGTCACCAGGTCATGTTAGGTTATAGTACACAGAGAAGTAGTACATGTGCCACACGTAACACACTTCTGGACTGTTTGCTGAAAAAAAACATTCTTGTTTATACTCTCTACCAATGGAAACCCATATGAAGAAATAGCAGATAGAGTTGATAAAAATCCTGACATTATAATGGAATTGATTATTTCAGCCTCAGATATGAACTCACAAAATATACTTGCATCTGACCTTGTTTACAGCTGTAAAGTAAGTAGTCATGTAACATCACTGGTAGTAAAAGACTGTGTGGAACCTCCCTCGGGCATCAGAAGTGCAAATAACTTGAACATTACTCAAAGCTGCAGAATTGGCTCTCCTATAAACTATGCTCTTTTACAATATAAAGGTAGAATTTGCCCAGCTGGCATTAACTACAGTACTGACATAATTGTAACTTGTAAGTCGCTTT
The DNA here is from genome assembly GCA_900323365.1 of Monocentris japonica. NCBI lineage: Eukaryota > Metazoa > Chordata > Actinopteri > Trachichthyiformes > Monocentridae > Monocentris > Monocentris japonica. The sequence goes on along the minus strand of OOFE01025513.1, from coordinate 44,124 downwards.
GGATAAAAGCGTCTGCTAAATGACTGTAATGTAATGTAATGTAATAATTACCATGTATGCAAAAAGTGTGTAAAAGGAGCAAAAGGTGGTATAGTCTACATGTGATGTGTAACATTAACTATTGAGCAAATAAGCAAGTGGGCAGCTAATGTATAGAAGTAGTTTATATTCTGTGTAAGGTGATTATGAGAATAACCCAGAGCCTCAGTCTGAGTTACACAACTGATTAATAAAACAGCACATTTTGGCTCCCTTACCCAATTCCCTATCAAAAAGACTTTTCACTCAAAATAGGAATTTGTTCTTAATTTACTTACCTTGTTAAATAAAGGTTAAATAAACAAAGAAATAAGAGGTTGCAAATTAGTTTTGATAACGTCTTTAGACAAATTTTGCTTTCCCGCCTTGTCCACCAGGGGTCAGCGTTGTACTATCGCCATACCAAAGCTTTATCTGATTATTATACATAAGGTTGGTTCAAGCACATCCATACATTACATATACAACGTAAAGATATATATTTCAACATAGGGCCTAATTCATCCTACGTGTAGTAACAAGTGTCACAAGCAAGTTTGTGGGCTTTCTCTCTATGTGAAACCTGTTGCCTTCTGTATCATTCAATGAACCATCACTGTACCAGTCTAGGCTGAATGTATATATGTCTATTATTATTTACAGAAAACAACACCAGGCAGTTGGTTTATTTATTTTTCCATACACATTAATTCAGGAAATATAACTGATTGGTAATCGTTCATGAGTTTGCTTTAAACGATGCCAACATATGGAAATACTCGCTAAATGTATTTTCACATTATATGTTTAGGCACAAGAAAAGCCAGGTTTAGACTTGGTGATGTCACGGACGGGATGCCTGGCCCACGTGCGGTAACGTTAGTGGGTTCAGCCAGGGGAGGGTCGACAACGAGATGTCTGGCACAGGCGCAGTCAAATGCGGGCTATATAACAACCCAAATCCTCCCGTTGGAATTCACGTATATTGTTTGGATTTCAATCTTGACCAGCTGTGATGTTGGACGTTTTTCCGGTTACAATTGACGCTATTTGCTGTCACCTTTTATCTTTCCCCCCGATGTTTCGTGAAGAAGATGCGCTCATCTGAAATTTCCGTTGACCTTCGCCTTCGCCCAGCATCGAAGCATTCCTACTTTCAACCGCTGCCGTTACAGGAGCGTCCCTTCTCCTGTCGTCTTAATTAATCACTTACACCACGCTTAATTCCGCTAGAATACAGGTGCTTGATACTGCCTTCTAGCCGATAGTCTTTGATTTTTTTCACCAATCAAGACCGAGGCAGATGCCCCTCGTTCTGTCATCCCGGCTGTACTATGGTGGAGTTTCCATCTCTCAGTCCTTACTGGCCTCTCCTCCGCTTTCTGGTGCCTTTGGCTATCACCAATGTTGCCATCGACCTCGGGGAACAGGTAACGTTATGTTTATCGGCTCGCTTGCTGCTAACCTGCATTTGTTGTACGTCAGTAACTGTAACGTTACACACTGCCGCTTGCTAGCAGCGGCTAACGGCTCTATTCTTGCTCGCGCAATAACGTTTTTTTGTGCCTCATACAGCTGAGCATCATGCTGGGCTCGCAGGCTTCAAAAATGCCGATAACGTTTCTTCAATAGGGTATTGATCCATCATGCCTTAGCCTTAGTTTTCGGGTGCTGACCGGAGAATGGTTTATGTTGAGGCTAGAGCTAGCTTAACTGGTAGGGTGCAGTAACCATATATGTATTATTAGAGGGAGGACAAACGTGTGAAACCGTCAGTTTGAGGAAGGCCTATGTTTTTTTTCCTGAGAAACATGGTATTTTCAAATACAGTGGCTACTGTCACCAAAGCAATCAACTCTTGTGATTTTCTGTGCCATATCCACCCAACCTGGGGGAGGAACACCGCCTGACTATGATTTGTGTGCCATTTGATTAATCAGTAAAGCTGTAGCAAGGCCTATTTATAGAGGATAGTCGGGTTATACAGGTTAAAAACACCAGACAATTTGCGCTTCATTTTAATGGACATTTTCCTGCTGGGGCATGCTGGGGCATACAGTGACATTTCCTGTTTATCCCAGCCAGATGACTAGTGTTGTGGCTGAGCTGCACCCAAGTCCCTGTACCCAAGGGACCCTGGAGAGATAGTTTAAGTAAAAACACATCGAGGCTCCAATAGGTTAGGATTATGCTTATGTAATGGTCCTTTTAGCTGGTATAAATAGCACACGTTCCCCGCAATGGAAAAGGGCAGCTGTAGTAGGTGCTCTGAAAAGCTGAATGGAAGTGATGCCTTATTTGCCATAACTTGATTAGTGATTTGGAGTTTTTAGATTCTGTTCAAGCTATCATGTTTCCCATCCCATGTTGGCAATGTGTGGCACTCACTGTCTTATAATGTCTAGTCAAAGGTCTCATTTTATTGTCATTGTTCTTAGTACGCCCAGTGTAGTTTAGGGGGCCATCTGGAAACAGCAATTGTCTTTTGGCCACAGATAAAGATAGGCCAAGTCATGGTCATGTGGGCTATTGCACGCTACCAATTTGGACTTCTTTTTCTCTGTGTTGTCTCATTCCTCCCACACCTCCCCCTGCATGCCTACCCCATAATATCTCTTACAGGCCCTCAACAGGGGCATAGCCACAGTCAAAGAGGATGCAGTTGAAATGCTGGCCAGCTATGGCCTCGCCTATTCCCTGATGAAGTTCTTCACTGGACCCATGAGCGACTTCAAGAATGTGGGACTGGTGTTTGTCAACAGCAAGAGGGACAGAAGAAAGGCAGTATTCTGCATGGTGGCAGCCGGGGCCATAGCATTTGTCCTTCATATCCTGATAGGTGTGTGTTTAAGGGTTGTTTGTGTCCACAAGATGACACGTTGCACATAGACCGCAAGTTTTTGTTGTGGCAAATCCAAGTTTCATTATTTTACTCTGACAGCTCTGGGTGTAATTCTTTTTTCTTTCTGGGGAAAATCACCATCTCTGCCATTTTAAAAAAAAAAAAAAAAATAGACTCGATAACTTATATTTTGGGGTAAATTATCTCCTTCCTCTCTGTGTGCTCTTCTCCCCTCCTTATAGCTCACACAGACTTGGGGTACTACATCATTAATAAGCTCCACCATGTGGATGACTCTGTGGGGCACAAGACAAGGAAGGCTTTCCTATACCTGGCTGCATTCCCTTTGTTGGATGCAATGGTGAGTGTACTGTACAGCAGGATTATTCTCCTACATGACCCAGTGTATGAGTAGTCAGGCATATTATCATGCAAGAGATGGATTAAAAAACACCTGACCTAGAAAGATGTTTTTTTTTTTAATGCACTGTCCATTCTGCTTTCAAGATATTGCCTGTCTCCTCTTTAAAGTCCATCTAACTTCCATTATATAGCCTATCATCCGATTGTGGTTTAGAAAATGGCCAAAATTAGAGCTTGGTGTCCTCTGGTAACATTTCTGTCCATTGTTCTGTTTGAAGGCGTGGATTCATGCAGGGATTCTTCTCAAGCACAAGTACAGCGTCATAGTAGGCTCAGCCTCAATCTCTGATGTTGTGGCCCAGGTAATGAGATCCATTCCTTAATTTTATTCAATGCAGCAGGCTACATTTAAGAGTCTATTCTATTACAAAATGATTGATGACACAATTTTAAATCAAATCACGTTACTTTTTGTAGTGTACTAACTTAATGTTTTCTTGACTGTAAGATTACACATCATTTAAGAGATGTTGAATATCATAGACGTAGAATCATAGAAAACAAAAACAGAAGAATATAGTGACTGTTTCCAAAGTGGACATTTGTAATCTTCTATTTTCAGTGTTGTTGATGATAGCTGTCCTCTCTTTGGTAGATTGTGTTCGTGGCCATTCTCCTCCACAGTAACTTGGAATGTGTGGAGCCTTTACTCATCCCAATCCTTTCCCTGTATATGGGTGCCTTGGTCCGTTTCAGTATTGTGGGTCTAGGTTACTACTGTAACATTCACGACAACATCCCAGACTCCAGTGGACTAGATGTGGGGGTAAGATCTGTCTTTTTTCCAAGTATTTTGTTAATTTTGTGACCATGTACTGTAAGGAAAGAGAGCGGGAAATGAGCAGAATGTAATAAAGGGATTTGGACCTTGGCTGGTGTTGTATACATGATATATGTGCAGACTAACTAGTTGAGCCACCTGGACCAAAGAGATATTGGCCTTGAGTTGAATGCTGCTTTTGGATCTAATAATGACAGCTAAAAAAAGGGAATTATTTATTTAAAACGAAGTGATTTATTGGGGAGTGCCCGTCTCACTTCATTGCCTTTATTTCTGCAGGGTGATGCCACCATCAAAAAGATGCTGAGTTTCTGGTGGCCCCTGGCCCTCATCCTGGCCACTCAGCGGATCAGTAGACCCATCGTCAACCTCTTTGTGTCTCGTGACCTCAAGGGGAACACTGCGGCTACAGAGGTGGGTGTATCAGGCGTCTAATACCCCACCCACATCTGGCCCATTCTCTTGGATTATGAAACAACACAAAGCACATTCCAGGATATTAGATGTTGCTATTCTCTTGTGACTCATCTCTTACGCAATATCAAATTGTCATCAAGTATTAGTTTCTCAAAATTAAGCGTCGTCAATATAATTGCCCAGAATTTATTATTACTGGTATGGATTATCAAGGCTATTTGATATGAACGTGTGAAGTATCAGATTATTATTAAGAGAGACTTTACAGCTATGTGAAGCTGATGGACTAATTCTCCCCTCAAGTTATTGCAGATGAAATGCCAGATGCTAACAATCTACCTCTGGACCTTTCTGGCTTGCAGAGACCCTAACTATTAGAGACAATACAAAGCTGTTTACCAGAATGAACTGGAAATCATTGACAACACTGGCTGCCAGTGGTTTGGGTGATTCACCATGTTCATGTGGAACTCAGAGCATGATTACACTGAGTAAAAACATTCCTACATGGCCCTACTGTTCCTGCGCAAAGCCTGACACTGCTTGTTGTTGTTTGTGACACAATAACAAGCCTGAGGCTGTTTATCTAATCCTAAACGTGTCAAAAACCACATGCCACTGGGAAAGTAACAGACACACATGTTGCTTTGATGTGTGCTTTGGTTAGGCACTTGTGAACAATTTTGCTGTGTAACCGTGTGCGGTATTTTCGACATTAAACTGGCATGCTGGTGACTGATCGTTTCCCTGTCTCTGTCATTCCAGGCTGTGGCTGTGCTCACAGCAACATATCCTGTGGGTCACATGCCCTATGGTTGGTTAACTGAACTGAGAGCAGTATACCCTGCCTTTGACAAGGTAAAGGTATTTGTTCTAGTAGTAACAGCGTTTTGTGTACATGTCTCCTTTATGTGCCACTAATGTTGTTCTCTAACCAACAGAACAATCCCAGCAACAAGTTGAATTCTGCCTGCCAAGTCACCAAGTCACATATTAAAAAGTTTACATTCTGCTGTCTGGCTCTATCACTCACGGTAAGATGGACAGACTTTAACTATTGTTGATGTTATTTACACATTTAGTTGAGTATAAATCTTTATATTGGTCACAGAATTTTACTAGTTGCACCCTCAGAATGCTATTCTTTACAATCTACATGGAAAGAATCCTCAGAATGGAGAAAAAAAAATCTCAACATGATGAATATCACCTAGCCAATTTCCTCCCAAATAATGTGACTATTTAAATGCTATTCAGGAATTGATGTTATTTAAACACATGGCACTGCTAGCATAAATTCCCAGTATTATTTTTCCATAATAGGCGGCCCCACAGTTGCCATGTCTTTGTTTACACTGAAAGTGTCCTCTGTTGTGACAATACCTGGCCCTTCCTAAGTGTCCTACCAAAGTGTATTTTCTGACATGCAGATTGTACTATAGATACCCATGTATTTTTGCCATTAAATACATTACTGGCTTGTTCCCAGTGTTATGAAACTATTTCTACACATTGGGATATTATTAGATGCCACATAAAAAAGAAACTTGGAGATATTATGTTCTTTCAGATCACTGAGACAAAGCCTCCATTATGTTTATTTCCCTAGTGTGTAACAGAATAGAAGATACTATATGTGGGTCAGATTTTGTGCAAGACTCACACTCCAGTGTTCTGTAGGAACATGTTTGATGTTGTTTTCACCAAACCACTCATAGGCAACCCTGTCAGTTTTCCCACTAAATCATCTGTGAGACTGCTTGTTTATCTCTGAAAAGGTCTGAATAAAGATCTGATATTCAAGACATCTGTAGGCACTTAATTACGTTTGTACTGATACAATGATGTTCAAATTAAGATCTCACAACATAATTGCAGGCATACTGAATGTGTTGTTCCTTAGAAGTCCTGTCATGGTTTCAGGTTGCAGAGGCACATTAGGGTGGAATTTGTGAAGAGGCTAAGGTGTTTTTGTTTCCCTCAAACACTCCTACCCATGCTTTAAGAGCCTAATAAAATAGGTATTCACATAAAAAGTGTCAGTTAACACATTCAAAAAGCCCCTGCAGTTGTGCTTTACTGCTAAATAATGAGTACTGACGCCACATTGTGCATGCTATTTTTTTTTTTTTTTTCAGGAAACTGTTTGGAAAGAACATATGATTTATATAGGATGTTCTCATTGAGCGGAAGGCATAATGTTTTAGTCAGTGTTTACACAAAGATGCATAATGAATGTCAGTTAGAAAAAAGGGAGCCTTTGCCCCAGATACGCATTAGTTGTCCAACGACTCAAATAAGAAAAACAGGAAGTTTGTGGCCAAGGTTTGGCATTTTAGGAGGAGGAGAATGGCACACCAGATGTGGAGTCCCAGAGTTGTAAACATGAGCATGAGGGCGTATGCTAGGCAGATAGACACGGCCTGTAGGGTGTTGAAACCATGAGCAAAAAGCTGAGAGCCCTCATGCCACGACTTGTTCTGATTGTATCCTAAGGAGTGACAACAGAACAAAAAACAGCACAGACATGGTAGACAGGATTGTACTGAAACACAAAAGCAGAAACATATTTCTTTTTTAAAAAGGAGCATACAGCAGATGGCAAATAATTCCCTTTCACAAAAACAGATGTTGTTGAGGAGAGTCAGCAGTGAGTGTGGATGTCTCACCCGGTTTAGGGAAACCACAGATGAGTCAGGGGAGACGGCAGTTAAGTACCATAAATAATATTCATAACCCGTCCTGCTAACATAATGATAGACGTCAAGTCCCAGCCAAATGAAATCATCCGAATTAAAACTAATGTAGTGGCATATTCTGGTTTTGACAGTTCAGTGGATCAGAACCCACAAAAACCACGTCAAAGCCATTTCCTACTGGATAACAACTAATTCTTCAAGAAGAGAAAGGAATAGTGAAATGTCTCTTACTTCGGTACAAGTGAATTACTGCGGGCAATTTGGTTTCTCGGGGCTATTGTGAATTCCATGTATTCAAAATAGTGTAGGTTCATCAGAGCTTTCATCATTTGTTGTGTGCCCTTTTCCCCCTTCTCTCTCTCTCTCCCCCTCTCTTTTTACCTCAAAGTATGACTTATTAAGTGATTTAATGACTTACATAAACAAATTGATGTCTTCATTTTGTGATTGCTGGTACAAGGCTGCATTTAGACTATTGTGATATACTTATATATATATATATATAAGATATGTTTATATCATATGTTTTATATATTTATTTTTGAAAAATCTTTATGGTTCTGTTAGATTTGATATCTTTCCCAATGCTGCACACGCCTAAGCAACTGCAACAATAATATTGTCTGTTGCACGCTTTGCTTGCTCTTTTTGTGCCAGCTTCAAAGGCCCTGCATCCAGTCTGAAACCCCTTGATTTAATCATCTAATGAATTCTAATGAGGCGCGTTCGGCTGCCCTGCTTGGTGCAGTGAACACAGACTTCATTCAGTTTGTCTGTGTTTGCCCAGCTCTGCTTTGTGATGTTTTGGACTCCTCACGTATCGGAGAAGATCCTGGTTGATGTCATTGGAGTGGAGTATGCTTTCGCTGAGCTGTGTGTGGTCCCACTCCGAATTTTCTCCTTCTTTCCTCTGCCAGGTAAGGAGCTTGATAGACCTTATTCAGCACCAATGTCCAACTACATTTTTCTGAACTCTGCTTACTGCCTCTACTGTGGCTTTAAACATAATGTGGCACAGACCAGTGGTGTGATCTTTCCATGGTGTGTGTGTGTGTAGTGACTGTTAGGGCTCATTTGACTGGATGGCTCATGACCCTGAAAAAGACCTTTGTGCTGGCCCCCAGCTCAGTTCTCCGCATCATTGTCCTCATCACCAGTCTAGTTGTGCTGCCTTATATGGGGTAAGTCAACACTTCAGAGAACATTGTCAGCCAGTTCTGGGGCTCAGTCTTACTGCATTATTTAACATGGTATGGCTTATTTTGCGATAACATGCCTGTGTACTAGCAATTAACAAAAAACAGTCTTTATGTCTTTATGCCTGTCAAGCCCAAACAAGTTGGCTAGAAACTGTTCTTCCATTGTAAAAAGACAGTAGTGGATATGCCTCCATCTCTTCAACATTGCTAAACTATGTAACCAAGCCGGTTTATCGTAGGCAGTACCTGCTGAATTTTTTTCCCATAATGCCATTAGCGTAATATTGCACAAGTGCAAGCACTGTCTTTGTTTACTTTGTTACCAGCTGGATTATTGATCCTAGTTGTACTAAATGTGTTTCTCTGTAAATTTGTTCTGAGTTCAACCATGAGCATATATGCACCACTGGTTATGTTCTGTTGCTGATGATTCTTCTCGTCTGTATTTCAGGGTTCACGGGGCCACACTCGGGGTTGGATCCCTCTTGGCTGGTTTCATAGGGGAGTCTACTATGGTTGCCATAGCTGCCTGCTATGTTTACAGACAACAGGTGAGAAGATCTATGAAGTAAGAACAAACTTAAACACTTTATCCTCTGCTTTCCCTTGATATCACAGCTCTCATCAGCAGCCATTTTGCATCAGCCATTTGTGTCCGTCCTTGTAAGCATTCAGTTTAAGTCATCTGGAGATGCGAGTGAAAGCAACCCATAGATGAAGACATACTCGTCTCAGCTCTGATAGTACTTTTTAGTGCTATGATTTACAAAACGTGGTGTGAAATGCAAAAGCCCTCCAGAATACATGTTCGTCATTCTTTTATTGTTTTTCCACAGAAAAACAATGAGATGTCCAATGAGCTGGTGGTGGAGGGGGAGGACTCCGCCCCTATGAGTGAGGTGTGCTCCAGGACTCAGATGGACGCCATCGAGGAGCTACAGGAGGAGGAGGAGGAACAGGAGTGAACTCTCTGAACAGGGGCAAAATGAAGCTGACTTCCACATGGAAATGCGGCATTGCTGAAGAGGCGACCGTGGAGTGTTACAGTGCTGGAAAGGGAAGAGGACCTGAGTATGGTTTGGTTTGAGATGTTCTCCCTATAGAATGAACTAAATAAGAGTGACAAGTTTTTAGGTCTTCTATATGTTGACCTATCCACCATAACGACGCACACTAAAGAAAGCCATGCACCTCAAAAGTGTTCATTCATCAGTGTATATACCTTGATGTCTTCCAATCTTCTGGACAGTTTCCATAGTTTTACATCATTACATCAGAGAGGGTGTATTAACCACTTCCATGTGTTTCCTGAAATGAACAAGGGAAAACGATACAGGAGAACTTTTCCTCCTCCGCAACAAGAATGAAATGTCTGTCGAGTGGTAGTGGAGTTGCCGAAATACAGAGATCAATATTTTATGTTATTTTATCAAGATTAAGCAAAAATGCCTTGCTTGACTTCAAACATAGGGACATCTTGTGGGACTTGTTGGGTTGTGCAATTGTATTTTACATAAAATGGTGTACAGATTATTGTTGTTTTATATAGGTGATGCAATGTGTATATTTAATTGCCCAGAGGGATCAGGAATCCCTCAGTATATCATTGCGTGTTACAGAATACTATTATGATTGTCCACTTTCCATGCAGTCTGGGAGTCTATCTACTTTTGTTTTGCCAAGCACTTCTATTTTCCTGGTAGCGTATTCAGACTGTCGTATGTACTGTATATACTGTATAGGCATTCTTATTTGGCAAATAAATTGCTTTATTATTAACTTCTCTAGAGACCATACTCAATCATACTCTAGGCAAATATAGAGAAATGAACAAAAACGTTTACAAAACTTTGTAGTTTTACTTTATTTAAATGCCATCCAAAAAATCTGACAGTGAAAGAGCATCATTTCTGCAAATGGCATAATCAATGTAAATATTAGCTTATCGCCTTCACCTGCTCAGGAATTAGGGCAAAAAAATGGCCTCTTATCACCCGATTACAAACGTTCATTCTTATTGTGCATTATTACTAAGGCAACATGGAGGACCAAGCAAGGCTTCACTACTGTAGAACCCAGTGGCTGGTGGTTGAGACTGTTGCCAGTATTTGTAGCAACATTGGCACATTTTTCTCCAAGAGCAGCTTTGTTAAAGGCAACATGTTACACATCAAGTATCTCACACACATGCCTGCAAACATACACACAGACAAATCATGTCTCAATCAATCTTGCAATTCTCCTTCCAATTTTCATCTAGCTAAGCCTGATCAAATCAATTCATATCAGACTCAACAGGTTTACTAATGACCCAAAGACTCACACTGCTTAATTTAAGTTAAATTTAAGTTAAAATGCACAATTCATCTTTCTTAAACATAAAAAAAAATATTACTACGCAATTCTGCATCAAACAAATAGTGCCAATATTCCAGTGTTAACACTAAGGATCCATTCAGTTATGAATTATATGTTGCTGCATTATGTGGGTTTTGATCATGATTTTACAAAGGAATCAAACACACTAGGTTCATTCCTGGTCTGAAAATACATGTGCTTTTTTCTACAGCTGTAAACTCAAAATTTCACATTGCGATCCAACTTGGACCTGATCAAGTTGATCTATCAAGATCAGATTCAAATATATGTACACATACCCAAATAGAAGACTGGTTACAGTACAGTGTGCACACAATGGGTAAATCACATCTTGCACTGGGTCTCAAATGAACATTTTTAATTGGCATAAATCTATTCTTCTTAATCAACCTGAGGAGTGTTTCATGTGTATGGCAGGAGATTCTCTACAGTGGCATTCAGCTAGAGGTGAGTTCCTTGGGTAGTTCTGCAGCCTCTGCAAGTGGGACATTGTAATGGCGGTCATCCTCTGTAACGAGGCACACAGACGGCCAGTCTTCTTTATGGTCATCTGGGTAATATGTGACAAACTCCTCTGTGTCAGCCATGTACAGTCTGTAAACTTGAATGGTGTACTGCAAGGCGTATCCCAGAAGAAACATCTCCACCTGCAGGAAGCCACAAAGCAGGGAGACAACAGCACAGCCAGAAACTAAGATAAACATGCATACTTAACAGCACAATATTTAATCAGCTGTACAAGTAAATGATATTTATGGGTGGGGTGAGTGTGGATATGGAAACAGTGCCACAACAGCATCAATGGCAGTAGTAACCCCCTAATTAAAGAGTGAAAATAACAATTAAGCCACTCAGGGTGTCCTTCCTGAATCTCCCTGCCCCTGAGAATGATGATGCAGTGGTAGTGAGAACAGGAGTTCAAGTTTCAGTATGTGTTGCTGTAAGGAGCTTAGATAATAAAGATAATAATAAGCTACACACCCAATCTCATAAAAATCCATCCTTAATTTTTGTTTTCGTTCATTACAACAGGTTATATTGCACTGACTTTGGAGCAACAATGACGTTGGCCTTTCAATTTTCAGTTCTGCACAGGCCAATATAGCAAATGTTGAGGGTAAATCTTTTGAAATGGTCAGGCTAAGATGACGTCCCTATGTTGTAGTTTCCTGTTTGTAGGTGAGAGGAATTAATGTTTGTGGGGTTGTACTGTTACTGGGTACCCTGAAAATGTCCTGTTGGATCTGAATAGATCAGAATACTACAGCAGCCAATAACTAAGTGTTTACTATAAAAGTGAATGTAAATGCTCTCTGCCTGCCGGGAAAGTAGTGTATGTTGCTAATAAAACTGAGTGGCATTTAGTAGATGTCTTTAAATACCTTTTCAAATGAATGAGTGGTTCAATAGTAAACAAATAAAAAGGAACTGGGTACCATGTGTGTTCACAGAGGGCAGATGCCGCATAGTTTCTCTTACCTGCTCCAGACCCCCGCTGAAGCCCACATGGCTTAGGTGGTTGGAAAGGAAGGTGCGTGGGCACTCAGAGGAGTCACGGGCGAAGAGGAGCCAGCAGAAGACGGGGACGTCTCCTCCCGCCTGCATGCAGCTGTGCAGCTCCATGGCTCTGCCCAGCATCAGCAGCTTGAGAGCCTCCAGCAGCCCCAGCTCCTCCTCTCCTCCCTGGAATACGTGTTCACACAGCTGCTGGCGCTCCTCAGCACTGGAGCAGCCCACTGCTGCCTGCCACTAAACAAAAATGACACAATAATGATTATGTCTTCTATATATACACACATACCAATGCCTGTGGAACTGGTGATGACCAGAAAAACCAACATGGAGAGTCTATTCAAAGTGCAACTTGAGACTGTCAAGCTAAGAAAACACACAGCTACCATGCACAAAACAAAGGAATGACTTTCAAAAAACAAACCCTGTGCAATAAACACCAGAAATCCTAATGAGCCACCAGCAGCAATGACGGCCAATAAATTTCTAAGGGCCTCATGTTATAGTAAAGTGGTACTGCAGTTTATGTTACAGAACTGTTGAAACTGTTTACTTGATGTTGAGGGTCCATCCATACCTCTTAACCCCTGAGAGTATTATTGGACTTTTGTAATGACACACAGAAAGCCATGAGAGAGTGTTCAGTGCAGCACTTAAACTACAACCTTTCAACATATGGTAGCAATCACAGCGAAAAGCTGTGGATGAATGTCAGTCGCCTCAGTGTCCACGGATGCCCTAAATACACTATAGTGGTTTACATGCCTGAGTCTTTAGAATACTTTGAGACTGTATAATATGATTTTTGGAAGATCTATAGCCAGTACCCTAGTTCGGAGAAGCTCCATGTAATGTTTTAGCTGTTGCGTGGCATCCCCTGTGCCGTCTCCCTGTTGGCATTCTCCAGGAAACATCCACTGACTAATCAGTCCTTCCTGGGCCTCCAGTTCCTTAGGCAACTGTAAACACAAAGCGTTAAAAACAGTCAGACTGAAGCATAAGCCATATTCACAGCAGCAGAGATATTCACAGTATTAAATATATATAACACTTAGTTATGGGAGTTAGTAAATATATGTTTACTATGCTGTATCTTGCCGCTGACAACGCCCCCATTCCTCTGGGGGGGGGATTAAAGTATTTAACTCAGTGTACACGGAGTTGCACTACATTGTCAGGCTAAATGTGTCACATGCAAGTAATATCCCCTCACTATGTTATATTTACCATAGCAATGTCTTCCTGCTGCAGCCACGCTGGCAGCTGGGTGCTGTGAGAAAGCACCTGGAACAGAGTGGCTCTGAGGGCACAGTAGTTGTCTCCTCTCACTCTCCTCAGGCTGCCAAACCTCTGGGATATCTCTTTATAACCCTATAGCACGCAGGGATACCACAGGAAGTGACTTGGATATAAAAAACAACTGGCCATGATCTGAAACACTCCTTTCAAGAACTACATGCACTGACCTTTCTAATAAGAGCGCTTTTGGCAGTGTTTCCTTTCCACTCTCTCTCACTATAGGACAGAATATCCACTGCTGGGGCCAAACTGCATCTGTCCTCCACCTTGGGAACTAAGTAAGCAACAGGAAAGTAAAAGAATACAATTGTCATAACAAAATGGACTATTGTGTGTGACAGTATAGAAGTAGTATTGTGTGTGTTCTACGTTGAAATCTAATGGTGCACACAATGTTTTGGATATACTGACGTGTGATTTCTAACAGAGGCACTGGTCCTGCTTTTTTAACTTGTGTTGGTGAAAGCTCCTCAGCTCCTCTATACAAGTCTTCATCACTAAGAGGAAACACAAAAATGGGGTTGACTTGAGCTCCAACTGATCAATGAACATTACAAGAAACTCTCAACACACACTGAACCCTATGAACCCACTGAACCTTTACAAACCTATTCCCATTGCCCTCTTCAGCAAAGTCATCCTGCTCCAGGGCAGGTAGCACATCATCCTCAACGTCAGCGGATGTGCTCGCCACCAGCTTCTCTTTTACAGTTAGGTCTTCCTCAGCCTTAGTCACGGCCTCTGTGGAAACACTCTCCGTCTCCTCGGTTTTGGGGACATCTCCGTCTTCTTTTGCTTCAAACACAGCTTCCTTCCCAATATCCTGCACAAGATTCTCCAAGGAAGCGACCTCCTTCAAGCTGATGGTTGCACACTGGAGATCTGGCTTTGCATCCTTATAGGACTTTGAGCTGGAGAGAACATACATCCAACAACATGCTTGCATTGGATTTGAGTACATGTATAAGGGCCCTGCATTACTATCTCTGCACAACAGAATGAGAGGATCTCACTGGTTATGGTGTCTCGTTACTCTTCCCTCTTTATTTACACTCAAAGTCTATTATTCAACTGTCAGGCAAATAATACAATGCTATGAAACCCAATCTGCCTCTGGAGGATCATGCTTATAGTATGAAATGGATATTTCATGGTACAATAGATACCATAGAATAGTTGAAAGAGATTATGGGGGAAGTAGCTCGCAGAGGAACTGCAACATGCAACTGAAAAACATTTTAGATTTTACCTCAGAGGACCAGTGCGGTTAAGACACAAACATTACATACCATGAGATCTTTCATGCAAACCCTTAGGGGAGAGTCTGGCAATGATTGTGTGACTGCAACTGACTAGCTGTGCTGTCCTTACGCCCCCTAGTGGCTACAATGAGGCTAGCAAAAACATAAGCAACAACTTTGGTAAACAAGCTCCTCATAAAATCTGAACCCACTGACCTCTTGCTGGCTGCTGAGGGACTTGTGGTCTCTAGCCCCCTGACAGTGCTGGCAGAGTCATGCTCCACATCATTGTGATTGAGTCCTGTGGAGTCTGATCCAGGAGATGGCTCAGAAACATCATGGCTTTTTACGTCCTTGAGACCGGTGTCCTTGTACACGGAACAGCTCCCATTCTCTGATTCGCTCTGCTTTGTCACAGCACTGGACACAAGACTATAGCAGAAAGATACAGCAGGCTTTCAGTCGGCTAATGCGCACACCAATGACTTGTGAGTGCATGTTTCAATACCGGTACAACTATGCTGTTCCTGTCTCTATTCATTGTGACCATTTCAAAAAGTGAGTACTTGGAGAATAGTTGCACACTCTTTTATTCTACTGAAATTAAACTACTAATCTTGCCATATGACTTACCGGCTAGGAGATGCAGATGAGTGGGATGGTGACTGAGCAGCATTTCCAGAAAGGGTCGACTCTGTACTGATCTCCTGGCTGGACACAGAGATGGACAACGCCTGACAAGCCTCTGCAGGGTGCTGAGTGTCTGGCAGAGATGACACTTCATTACAGTGAATGAACTTCCCTGAGGGTTTGGCCACTGCATTGTCAGTGGTCGTTTTGGAGCCATCATCTTGCTCTTCACCATCATCATCGTGGACAGTTTCTGTTGCAATGTGCTCTGTCAGTATTTCTGCCCTGAGGGAAGTGTCTTCCGGACAGACTGCCTCAGCTGCTTGTGAGATGCCCTCAGGGATTTTGTCCGGCACTACGGCTAGAGGTTCCTCCACTACCTTTGTTTCTGTAAATACCTCCCCATTGGCTACATCACATTCTGCCTGTGGGGATTCTAAAGTGCATTGCAGAAGTTCATGGGGTCTGTCGTCAATGGCAGTTTCCTTCACATATTTGTCTTGTGCTCTGTTGGTTGAGTTTTCTTTGAGTGCAGCACCTTTGCTAGGAGAAGGTGTTTTTGTCTGTATGCATTCCTTCTGAAGGGGTCCATTCTTCTGAGTCTTAGAGGGCTCTGTCTCTCTGGCCTGGGGACTCTGCTTCACCTGCATAGTCACAACCTTTTCCTCCTTCTTGATATTGGCCTCATCACTTGTTTTCCTAAGTAACATGACAGGGGGCATCAGCAATGTTACATAATACAGAAATACAATTCAGTATAATACAGAACACATGCCAATCAGGGCCTTGGTTACATCACAACTCACATCTCTCTAGACCAGGGACTCTAAGGGTGCATTCACACCAAGCATGTTTGGAGTGGTTAAATTAAACTCTGGAGTGTTTACTCCTTTAGTGTGATTCATTTGACAACGTAAGAACAATGCCAATCCAACTCAGGTGGCCAACAAATAACCTCACTGAGAGCGCCTGAAAATGCGGGTCTCTGTGAACTGCAGTGTGGTTCGTTAGGAGTGACAATGCAATCATACCACCTACAGGAAGCAACCCCAAAACATACAGTTTTACAAGTATGTTGTTCAGTGGTCGACTGTTGTTCCATGCGGTTTTATGGATGTTGACATCTGATAGCCAGTGGTTACTCGTGTTTAGAAAGCTGAGCATAACAAACTGAACTGAGGGCAAACTGCAGTCTGGACTGACGCTCATATGCAGCTATTGAATTCATGTGTTCTTACCTTGTATGAAGACCAGAGATGGTAAATTACAGCAAAGGGCACAGACAAATCCGTTATGTTTAGCTTAAATTACAGGGACTGGAACTGGATTTGCTTTGATTCCTCCTGGCCCCCTTTTCAATCCCGCAGGACGACAGGTCACCAAAACTCTTAAACTACTTGTGAGCCCATGTGACTTTAGTTTACCCTCGCTCACTTTAATTGGGCAGTGTGAGCCTAAACAAACCAAATACAAAAATGCAACAAAATAAACCTTTCAACTAGTTCGGACCAAAGAAAACACACGTGTGATCGCATCCTAAAGCTTTTCACATTGAGGACCTGCAAATCAATAGTGTTGGATCACAGATTTTGTAGTTAGTTATGATTTTGTATAGAATTGTACTACTACTGTAAGTGGTTAGGAGGTAGGGAAACCTATGATTGCACTAACCTCTAGCGAGTGAAATCAAAGTGACATTTGGTATTTCTCCAACCCCTCTGGAGGGGTTGAAGGGAAACACTACCAAGACGTTGGTCTTACCTCGCGTCATCATCTGCTTCCGGACTGTGCTGGAATTCGCCCACCACTCCTGCCTCGGCTGTGGGCGCTGTGGCCTTAGAAGCA
>OOFE01025495.1:16698-50496 GCA_900323365.1 Monocentris japonica | reverse complement strand
CTAGACAGAGCCTGAGTCCTGGTGCTCAACATTGCAATCAGTCTGTCTCATTTTTATTCTTTCACATGCGAGAAATACAAGAAATTTTGGTATGAAGTGTGGATGGGTAGGATCATTTCTAATAAACAGCAGAGTTGAGGTCATCTCAATAATGCAACATTTCTGAAGGCTTAGCATTTTCCTGTTTTGTACTTTTGAAGGAAGTTATTTCTTCCAGTTTCTTCATTGGCTTTGCAGCCTGTTCAGCACTTAGGAAACTTTCAAATATAAGATTCTCAACACCTTTTCTGCATTCCAGGCACTGCATCCAGTCCACAAGAGGCACCAAGCCAACCGAGTGCCCCTGCTGGTCCTCAAGGACTTAGGAAACACTTCTTGAGGGGCAAGCTGGACTGTGACAACCAGCCACCAGACCCTGATCGCCTTTTCCAGCGTTGTTTCAATGCTACTGTTACAACCATCAATGTAGAGGGTCCCACATAGACTGGCAGACTGATACTTGATGGGATGTGACCTCAATATAATTGTTTTACATTTTTATATTATTTTTAATGTGTGGTTCGGGGAGTAATATGAATGATTCCTTCTCATATGTGATCGTGTGATATGTGTGGTTCAAAGCATCAAAGCAACACATAAGTGCTCTTGTTCCTGTATATCAACATACAATATATGTCCATCATGATCTGCACTGAGAGAATTAACCTTTACTGAGTTGCTTTAGTCTGTGTTGTATCAGTGTAAACTGATACAAAACCTTAATGCCAAAAAATAGAATGATTGCAGAATTACAAGTTTTGTTCTGAGGAATGTTGTGCCAGATGTTTGACATGGTTGTAATACATTTGTTAGAGCTTATGTCCAAAGAAACAAACAGTATGCATGCTTTTAGAACGTTTTGTTTTTTAAAGAAAGAAAGGAAATAAGTAGAATGCATCCTTTGCTTTCACAATTAGAATCACTGAGGACAAACTCATTTTGTTCTTGAGTTAAATGATGAATTGGCAGCAAAGAAGTTCCGTGATTGAACCGGAGAGACAGACTGAGACAAATTTGACTGTCTGCCTACCATTACCTGAAACTGGGGGCAGTGAGTTCACCCTATTCACACACAGACTTGTTGATTTCCTGTAATCAGATTTTATAACCTGTGCCTGTTCTGGTGGATACTCACTTAACCAGCAGCTTCTTGGTGGAATGTGTTGCCGCAGTGCTGTCGATATTATCAAGACGAAAGGAGCTGTTTGTGTTGAAAAATCTCTTAAAAGATAAATCCTTCCTAAAATATAGTTCACATATCTAGATGAATTATGAACCATGACATGAACAAATCCCCCAAACCCGAAAAACAAGAGATCCAAGACCCGAGACAAAGCTGAAAGGTGCTTGGATGAATAGGCTGACTTCAATTATTGTATTATCATTGTATTAAACAGTCTAGATTGATTTTCTTATAATCTCTATCAGTTTCCAAAAAAGCATAATGAAAAAAATAATACTGCATAATACTCTTGGCCACATTATCTGTAGACACTGTGATGCTGACGATATGTAGCTATACCTACCTGTGAAAACCAGCCACTCAAGAATGCCTTGCTGACAAGTGATGTCTTAATGAAGACAAATCAAAACTAGTAATATTTGGTACATATAGTATATTTGGAGCTTGGAGCTCTACCAGCTGATATAAAGCCAGTGCAGTTCTCTTGCCTAGGCTACTCAAACTCTCTTTTAACCCCCTATGAGTCTGAATGCATCCTGAGATGCCTGGGCACAGACCTTTTGGTCATTTCTAACTCCAGACTTAAGACTAAAAGAGACCGTGCCTTCTCCGAGGAACCCAGGATGGCAAAATCTTCTGCCAAGTCACTTCTCAACAGCTATTTCTGTAGATGCACTTTTATGTAATGATTTCTCTTTCCACTGTTGTTCCTCTATGTTGGCTTGTTTCCCTAACCGGGATCCATAACCAGGATCCATAGCCTGCTTGTTTCTGTGTATCTATTGCTTGTCTTGTTTGTGAAGCTCTTTGAAATGTTGTTTTAGAAAAGAGCTATACAAAGTTCTTATTGTTGTTATTGTTTTTATGTCATTGTTATGTTTGTTGAAGGAAGACATATTTCATTTTTGGCAAAGGCCTACTCATATTAATTAAATGTTCTTGATAACACTCAGCCTGTCAGCCTGTCCTTCGTTAAATCAGCTTAGTATGGTGATTTTAATTGATTAAAAGTGTATACTGCATGAAAATCCTTTTTCAATCAAATGGCACTTGATAGTTTGTTTTTGACAATAGATAAGGCTTAGAACCGAACAACTCACATATCAGCAACAACTTTGCAATCATGAAGGCCTAGAACTTGCAGAAAAGCCTGTAGCTTAGTCTTTCCAAAAGCAAGACACACTGAATTTCTCTGAAAATACCTGTTTGCAGCCACAGTGAGTGTGCTCCATTTAGAAAATGTGTAGAATCCTAGATGTTGATATGACAAAGTAGACAAGCAGCTACAAGAAGCTACATGATGGAGCCTACTGTTCTCTTGTGAACTCCCAACACTAGAAACTGTTTTATACCCCTCTCTAGATCTTTGCCTCCTCACAATTCTGTCTCTAAATTCTAGGGACAGTTCCTTGTTCTTGATGTAACTAAAAGACATATGTGTTTTGTTCTGAATCATGCCCAGTCGATTGAATTGGCAACGGATTAACTAAAACCAAGTTACAGAGACATCGTAAGGACATTCAAAAGGAATTTGGATGCACCTTAACTCAATTTGGAGTCTCACTGTAAAGGAGTTGAATACTTATTGACTCCAAACATTTCAGCTTCTGTCAGTAAAATACACTTTGACATTATGGGATATATCAGGGACAAAAAAAATCAAATCTTATTTAATCCATTTTGAATTCCGGCTAGGGTGTTAAATACTTTCTGAACATATTGTACATAGTATCTTCAACACAGAATGCTTTAGGCACTCTTGTGTCAACAGCCATCAGACTGCCCAGATGGCCCCTGCCTCAGTTAACGAGGAGTTTGTTGAAGCAGGGCTCCTGCACTGCCACTATCTATACAAACCTGACTACTTTTTGGCATTCCTGTTTCTGGACTAATCACTACTACTCATAGCTGACTCATACATCAGCTTGGACATTCAGTGCATTCTCAGCATGAGTCACATATGTTGATATGGGGACACATTTCTATCTCTGCTGCATCTGAGGTAAATACACGTGCTCTGGCACATTGTCACTTTTTCTGTATGGTAACCTCCATCTGTGTTTTTGAAGGTGAGCGGCTAGTCATGAACATATGCACATTTGCACATCCTGTAATAAGCTATCTATACTAATAAAGTGAATTTATTGATATTTACATTGTATATCTTGTATATTCTCATATTGTTGACTTATTTCTCTCAGTATGTTCTACTGCTGTTTATCTACACATCTCACACATGATATTTCATACTTTCTATTCTTATATTCTAATAAATTGTTTTAATTGTCAATTACATCGTTTACTACCCCTCATTTGTTCTTATCACAAAATGAAAAGAGGGAAATGTGTGGTACATGGACATGATATGAATTACGATAAAAATATTTCCAAATGTAAATTGTGCTGAAAAAACATGAATGCAAATATGTGGATTTTTACTGTGAATGAGTTTGAAAAAACTGTTTCATCAGTATTGATAGTTGAAAGCAATATCAGCTTGTTTGTTAAGCCAAGTAAAAATGATCCTGCCATTTCTGCTAAAATTACGTCCATATAGCCAAATGTCATTACGGACAATTGGGCAACAATAATGTAATTTTTGAACTCCAATAGCCTAAACCAGAAAAAAGGGTCAATCCAATTCTTGCACCTCAAGAGATTTGCTGTAGAATTATAATATAAAACAGCAAGATACCACTTTCATCACAGTCAGGGTTTATTCCACTAAGAATCTGAATGAATACAAAAACAACACACAAGAGGCACACAGCAGGCATACTCTTTGGCCGTACATTATAGCTAACAATAGCATTAGCTACAAAAGTCATTCGTCTGTGAGAACAACAGACATCGCATTTAGCAACATAGTGGGGCTTTGCTCTTTTTTTGTTTGCTCTCTGTTTTGTCTTCTCCATCATTATTGCTATTATTATTACTATTATTATTTTCATGAACAAGTATCTGCTTGTTCATGCATACTATCTTAAAATGCCAATAAAAATGTCAATCACAATAAAAGAAAGAGAGACTGAATGTGTTATCCTCTGTGTTAACGAATCCCAATTTATCCCAAGGGTACAGTGAAATCAAATCACATGGCACACTGTGTAGTGCAGTGGTCTCGTTTGTTGCCTTGAGGTATGACGTCAAAGCTCCTCTTTCTTCTTTAAGATTATTTGCCGTACCATTTCAGCGATTTTGGGTTTGATTTCTTTGATGGAAACACTTGGCCCCCATGCATCAACTACTTTTCCATTTACGTCAATAAGATACTTCCAGAAGTTCCAGTCAGGCTCCTTTCCAGATGACTCTGTAAAGAATTAAAAAGAACAAAATATTTCATGTAATAGAAATTCCTGGAGGTACTGCATGCCTACGCTTTAACCTTGCCATTTATTCATTCAAACTACTGTATCGTCACTCTACCTGCTTTCAGCCTATCAATTCAGTCAGATATATGCACTTTTATATCATGCATGTTACTGTTATTCACACCATCTATATTTCCTGAATAACTTATGTATACAATATTGTTTGCAATGGACTAGTACAGCTATGTCGGTTAAATCCATGCAATTCACAAGGTCTTCTCTACACAATGGAACCCAGTTTTTCATCACAGCCCACTCACAAAAAACAAAACACTCGTTGGCACGCATGAGCACATGCACACACACTTACGCATGGTCAGATACATTCATTTGTTTATGAGGCCACAAAGGTCAATGCTCTACAACACCGCGACTCACCAGCGAGATACTTGTAGGCATTATTGGCTCCGGTTCCGACCACAGCAATTTTACTGAACAGAGGAAAGGAGACTCCATAGACTCTGCGCACAAAATTGTCAATCTCCTTGTCGCTGCCAGGCTCTTGCTGGCCAAACTGGTTGCAGGGGAAGGCCAGCACATTAAAGTGGTAGGGCCCATAGTCCCGCTGGAGCTGCTGTAAGTCTGTGTAGTGTTCCTCAGTGAAACCACATTCACTGGCTACATTCACCACCAAGGACACCTGAAACCACAGGAAAACACTGTAAAGATGCCAAAGCAAACACGCAATAAAGGGAATTTATCATATGGTAGTACTGACACTGTTACAATCAACATTAACTCTGAGAATGAAAACTGCTCATAACATTCAACATACCCTGCATGAAAGAAAAATGAATGAGCTGTTAGTATTGTTAGAGATGATGTATGCAGTGAATAGCAGGGATTTTAGGGAAGATCAGGTGTGAAATGAGAGACTGAATCTTGAGCAGATGCCTACCTGATTATCCATCACCTTGTTACACTAGAGAGTGAAGGCTCTCCAACCAAAGGGTTCATTCAACCATTGAATCAGAATACACAGATTTCCTGGTTTGACTTCCAAATCACATAAGTATTCAATTAAAATGTTGGATTTAAAAGGACAAAAAGAAAAACACTGTTATGAGGGTTTTATTGAATAGAGAGCCAAAACATTGAGTTATTATTGTTTTTATTAGTGTGTGTGTGTCATAGAAGTGGTTTTATTTTTTTGACAAAAACTGATGGACATTAATTCTCTATAACTATCAATATAAGCTGCTCTGTAAGGTAAAAATGTAAAATGTAGCTAAAATGTGAATGTAAGATTATCCTAAAAATGCTCTTCTATAATATTCTACTATAAAGAGCGATGGTCACAAAAATCGCCAGCTTGTTTTCTTCCTTTAACTAATGCTGCGCAAATTTGACTGTAATATCTCAACAATTACAACCAGCTTTGAACCTACAGAAAGAGATTATATGAATCACCTACTCAAATTCTCTGTCATATGAAGTTGAGCAATCTCAAGCACAAAGTGTCCGATGATAATGATTCTCAGTGCATTTATTTGAGCACATTAGCTACATGAATGGTTTTGTAACCGTCCAACCCATCCAAACAGAAAAAGAAATGCATTCAAATCATGTTAAAATGATTGTACTAAAAAAGTATGTCTGTAAGTATTATGTCTATTTATGTACCACATTTATCTGAATTAAATGAGCTTTTGCAAACTCGTGTGATGTCTGCTCTGTGAAATTGATTTTGTTTAAACTAATAAAATGTTGTGTGTGAGTGCCTGCTGCATTCCACTCTGGCTTACAGATTGCATTTGTCACACACATTTGCAGTCAATGTCAAAACGCTAGTAAAGACAAACTGTTATGCTGATAAAATGAAAAGAGAAAAACCTCATAAAAGATAACACTGCATTTGTTAATTCCCTTTTCCAACAGTCTCTAAGACTACTTTTCTATGTCATTTGAAAAAACAAACAAAATCATACTGTTGTTTGACTATACAATTTATTGGCTGTGTAATGACTTACTGAGGCTCCACCAACATGTAATCTAATTTAAAAAGGTACATAAAAGACCATACGTACACATATGCAATACTAGCAAAAAAACTCCAAGTATTCAAGGAACTGACCCTTTTTAAATAGATTCCTGATAGGGTTCAATTGTTACAACAGTACTGCCCAAAGCCTGCAGAGGATCCATTCAAGCTGACTGAATGACTGACATCACACAATAACTATAATCTTGGCTATCACAAGCAAGGTGAAAATACTGAAATAAAAATTCATTGAATAGCAAATTAATTTTTCAAATGGACTAACTTTGGACATACAGACTCATACCTTTCTTTTGAAATGGATCATTATGTCCCTGATCAATCCTTTTTTGCTTACATTTTGATGTTAAGTGTTAGTGAAGACATCAAGGGTGGATCTGTACAGGTACAGGGCAAAGAAATAGTTGTGTATGGGAAGGTTGGTTAATACAGTTGTTAATTCAGCTTTTGTGTTAGCTTCTAAGCAAAAAAGGGAGAGCCACAGTCATGTTTGTGCAAAGGAAAAAAGAGTGGCATCACTGCAAAATTAAGCACGTGCAATGAGTGTATTGTCCCTCTGTCAGAATGCAAACTGATGGTTAACTTTTGGTGAGCCCATTGTCCAGTGTTGACATCTAGTGTCATGATGATATAATCACAAGTGCTCTATCTGAAACCCTTATAAAGTCGTGTAGGCTATAAAGACCAAACAGAAACAAAATCCCTATAATACTTATTATTTACAATTAAAACATCATCTTAATCATCATCATCAACAACAATACTAGTAATACTACTACTACTACTACTACTACTACTAATAATAATAATAATAATAGCACTTTAACAATGTGAGACTACAAAAATGAGTCAAAAAGAATAAAACAGTAACAATAACTATAAAATAGGACTATGTAGAACCGTACCTGCAAACGAAATAACTTATGGCCAAACCATTCAAATAAGTGATATATACTAATAGAAGGCTGTGAGATATTCCAGGTTATATCGGGATAGATACATCCATCCCATTAGAACACGACTAAACATGATGCCAAATACCATATAAAGGTCTACTAAGCAATTACTTGGTTTGAATGAAAATCTAGGATGCTCCAGGGGCTCTAGGCCTCTTGCCACGTAGGCTAGCATGAACTACATGATGGACAGCGAGAATACCCTGCAGTCAGATTGCTCCACATCACTGAGTTAGTTTAACAAGTTTTATTTTGCATAAAAACAAACATTCCCATCCAATAGACGTGCATGCAGCAGGTCGACATGCAAAGGGAGACTGCATGCAAAGACACCGGTACACCGCAGGTTATAGCCAGCTGCTGACGCTTAAACCTCAGACTTACCGAACCCCGGTATTTTTCCAGGGACACTAATCTCCCTCTGCTGTTAACTACTTTGAAAGTATAAAAATCTTTTTGCTTGGTCTCGATGACGCTGAATAAAGTGACAAACACAGCTAGCGCCCCGGGAAGCATTGTTCAAGTGAAACAGCCAGAGCAAGTGTGCAAACTTCTTCAAACTTCAGTGGTTCTTCGTCTCGTCAGTGTGATCCATCAGGTCAGTCAGAATACAAACGGTACTTCCGGTACCGGTCATAATTTCCTAAATGAAACCCTCATTTACGAACATGTGTTGCAACGTTTTGGAACCAACGTGAAAATGACGAATAATTTTACCGACGAATCTGGACGAAATAAAAATACAGTTTGTTTGGTTTTTCCAAAAATTCCTTTTCACACCATATATTCATGGTCACGTAGGTTTATGCGAGATACTATATTTATGAAATGTCACTCCATATTTACTGTAGGCTCATCATTCCACTCACGATTTTGTTGTTCTGTACACCCCAATACTTATTATTATTTGTTTGCAAAGGCGATGTATTTAACGCTTTTATTTTGACAGCAATAATCGCCGGTATTACCCTCGCTGGTTTGACGTAGTGGCTGTTGTGCAGCCTCTGGGTGGGTGGAGTTTATTTGCCCCAGTACAGTGATTTCATGAAGTGCATCTCCAGTATCAGCTGATCAGGCTAATGAAGGCACGCACCGTGGCCTACTTTTCTAGAAGAAAATAGATAGATGCTAAAAATAAAGAATGAAACGATTTTAGGGGGGACTGGGAATGGCTGTTTCTGCCGTATCTGCTTGCCCATTTGAGTTAGATCTTTATAAAAAAAAAAAAAAAAAAAAACTTCTTTCATCTGTCTATTACAAAACGGAGTGGTTTCAACACCTCCCAAAGCACACAGAAAGGGAGTTATTTTGTCTCAAGGACCGGGAGAGGAATGTAACATCCTACCCCACAACCTGGGTTAGTTGAAACGACTGCTGTGGTAAAACTGAACATGCATAAACTGGATCCAAACTATGTTATTTGAAATAAAATTCTGCGTGTGTGAGTGAGTGAGAGAGATAGAGACAAAGGGAGAGAGAGAGAGAGAGTTTAAGTTTATCATTACCAACAAACAAATGTAATGTGCACATAATATAACTTCATTTTTTTAACAGAACTGTGTGTTTGTGTGCGTGAACGTGTGTGCATGCCTGTGTGTTAACTGGGTTAATTTGTAAAACGTTTGTGCTACTAACTATCCTCACCTCTGTTTGTTACAACTATCCCACCTCTGTTTGTTACAACTATCCCACTTGTTTGTTGCAACTGTCCCACCTGTTTGTTACAACTGTCCCACCTGTTTGTCATATTGCAAAGTGGTCATGTTTGGTCTTCATGTACAGTTACTGAACTGGCGCTTTGCAGTCACCTTTCCAACACTGCAAGGCAGGGATGCCTTCTAAAAAACACAACAAATTGCAATTCCAAATTATGGGTTCAGCACAGATGAACAACCCGACAAAGTGGTAAAAATGACTGGGAGAGTCGGGCTTTTCTATCATGGATGGAAGCAGTGTCAAAAACTAACATTATTTGTTATTATTACATATTATTGTTTGGGATTCTCAATAAATTATTTGTATTGGATGTTTCTGTTGACATTTCAGTCAAAATGAAATCAGAAAATCAGACAGACTGCACCTGTATTGCTTTGCTTCCTGTCTTCCTGCATCTGACATTGTCTACTAATCTTTAGGCTGCCTGGCACCTCCCTACTCTTGCTTGGCTTCCTGGGAGTCTTAAGCTGTTATTCTGCTGTCTAACAGACTGCCTGTATTGTTTAGCAGCTTGTAGCTAGTATCACTTTGTACCTGCTGCCTTTGAGAAATCTGATGTAAAATGCAGTCTGGTGGGCCAATGCTACTACAATGCCAATTGTTCATATTGTAGCAGTGGCAGAACGTCACCGAAAAGTGTGTTCTTGTATATAATCACTTTAGTTAGTGATGCGACAATAACTACTTTTAAGAAGGAATTGTGTTAATTATCAGCACTTCTCCCCCCAAGGTTAGCTACTATGTTCTAGTGAACCAGCTCACATGACTTCAAATCAATCAAGTTTAGCTTCATTTATCAAATGATAGGAGAACTTCATTCAGTGAAATAAAAAAAAAGATTATCGCTGTCTGAAAGTATTTAAAGTTACAAATCTTTTGAATCTGCAAGTTTGCGGAAGTTGTTGGAGTGTATTAGATTTCATAAGAAGCGCAGCCTTTTCGTTGGCTCAGGACGATCATGTGGTGCTGTGTGCTCATCACTTGCAGTTGGCTCAGCTCATTGCAGAAAGAGAGGTGCCGGTGATTGGCAGCCTTGTAGGAGGCAATTGCTGACATGCCTTACTGTAAACATTACTGTAAAGCTGTAAACCTTCCAAGTACGACTTTCTCAGTGGGCGAACTTGCGAGTGTACAGGGAGAACATGAAGGCAGCATTTGACACGCCCCTCTTCAGCATCACTGGCACTCCCATAATGCAGTGGGGGAATGTATTAACATGGCGTCAATGGCTGCTGTTTTGACCAGGGCCGTGGGGTTTGAAAAACAATATGCTTAACAGGAACATGGAGACCGCTAAACAATAACTGGAAATTCAATTTTAAGTATAAAAGTAAGTTAACTCGTGATTTCCTTGTTGTAATGGTCGAAGTCGGTTTTCACTGTTTTCTAATAGCTTCCTGTTGTGTGGTAACAGGGTGCCAGTATTATTTATCTCACGTTAGCTAGCTAGATAACTGGGTACAGTAGCTAGCTAACGGAGGCAGCTAACACCAAACTAAGCCAAGCAAACAGACCCCAGGAAGTCAACGTGCAACCTTTACAGAACATAGGAAAGTAATTTTGATTTTACTGTTGAGCGTTTCGATAAGCCGACGACAGTAACTGATGTTTGTCTGCGAGTGGCACTGAGTGGGTGATGGAAGTGTGTTTTGGAAGTTTAGCTTGCTAGCAGCAGCATCACTGCACTGTCTGGCTGGGCTCTCTTCATATGATGTGGTGATATTTGAGTGTGTTACTTTCGTTGTAAGTAGCTCGTTAGCTTTTGTCTGAGATAAAATATTTGATAAAAAGGTTTATTCATGAATTTGGTCATTCAACATGACGTGTTTTGATCAAGTAACACGGAAGAAAACAGCACAATATTTTTATTGTCTAAGCTGGCTAGATAAAATAATGGCTATGACATGTCTGTCTTTCTAGATTTTATTTGGCTTGTTTACCTGGTTATCCTCAACGTGGTGTTGTTGACTCCACTGGGGATAAGAATAGGAGGACAGGAGGCATGGATGAATCCACAAGCCCAATAAAAACAGTCAAGCCATCTCATAGTGAGGCAAGAGGAGCCAAAGCTTTGTCCACCAAGCCAAACAAAGAGGCTCCAGCACAGAGAGAGGGCGCCAAGTCTGCCAGTCGCTGTAAGGAAAGCCTTGCTACAACAAAAGATGACCATAATACAAGCAGCCAGGGAAGTCGTGGGCCAGGCAAGACCTCCACAGACAGCCCCCAGGATAAGGGAAGAGGAAGGCCTCGTAGGCTGACTGGGAGAACTAGCTCTGGGGAGAGAGGCAAAGCAAAAGTGGCAGGCCCACAGCAGCAGCTGGCAGCGCAAGCTCCTGAGTCCAGAGCTTCTCTGTCTGCAGGCAGGAGCCCTTCAGGAAGCAGAGACACCAGTTCTGCTGTAGTGCCTAGTACACCTGAGAAAGAGCAGACCAAGTCCACCAAGGCTGCTCCAATGAAGGAGAAATCGCACGGTGGGTTTAACTACAGCTAGGGCTGTAGCCTGTTAGCTTACTTTCCATGTCAAATACTTCTGTGTATAAATCTTGTGTGAAATCTTTATTTGTTCTTCACCAAACATGTCTTACTGGTGGAATGATTTGTCTGGTTTGTTGTGTGCAGGGGTGAAGTCTATGGCATTGATGAGTCAGTCTTTTAAAGAGGGTACAGAGGTGGGGGCTGTCCAGGAGGAAGGGGCTCTGACAGAGCAACAGCTGGGCCTCCGGCAAGCAGAGGAGCGCCTGTACAGAGACTACATCTACAGACTGGTGAAGGTAAGGAGATGACCCATTCGCAATCAAAATGAATGGCTGGGAGGAGTGAATGGTTTTCAAATTAGTTTCTGTCTGATGTCTTTTGGTTACACTGATTTGCGTATCTATTTAGTAAAGGGTGGCTACTCGTAAATTAAATCTTTAAATTGATTGGTTTTGTCTCTGTTTTTGTTTTCACAGCAGTCCCCTGAGTACCCAAACTTTCAGTACTTATGCAAGCTCTGTTCCGTGCACATTGAGAACATACAGGGAGCACATAAACACATCAAGGAAAAGAGACACAAGAAGAACATAATGGTATGGGAAAGCTAAGTTTGTCTTTTCACTCATCCCAGGACTTGTGCTTTACTAATGTTCTTCCAAATAAATTCTTGGATTTCTTTTTTCTTTCTTCTTTCTTTCTTCTTTTTTTTTTTTTTTTTTTTTTTTTTTTAAGATGAAAAGTGTAAGAGTAAAGCGTTTTGAATTAAGTATTTCATATTGGTTCTGCTATTGCAGGAAAAACAGGAGGAGAATGAACTGCGTGCCCTGCCACCCCCCTCCCCTGCCCAGCTCAGGGCAGTGGATGCAGCTGTCCTGGACACAGCCCAACAACATGGGATCTCGGAAGAGGACTTCCAGAATCGGCAGGCAGTGGTCAACAGGATGGAAGAGACAATCCAGAAGCACCTCTCAGGTTAATTTTCACTGACACTACTCAAAATGGTCTAGGGTGTTATTCAACAAGTACTGTAGAAGAGGAGAGTTGCTCAGAAGAAAGCTGAAAAGTTTAATTTTCAAGTCATAATGAAGTTTGGATAGTTATGTGGGCCCAGACCTTGAAGATCTGCAGTGTCTAATTTCCACTGCTTAGTGGCAAGTCTATAATCCTACTAGTTTTCAGCTTGGGGGTTACAGTATGAAGTGTGTGTATAATATATACATTTATATATTTGTTCACTGAGAAATGTCACTGCTTTGGTTTTTCAGCTTGTTCCCTCCGTCTTTATGGATCATGTCTTACCCGATTTGCCTTCAAGACAAGTGACATCAACATTGATGTCACCTACCCTTCTTCAGTAAGGCTTGTTTATATAGTCACTAACAAAGCAAAATAGTGGTGCATGTGGGCTTATCCATTACATTTTTGTTCATTATTTTCTCTGTCTTAACCTTGATTATCCAGAACATCATGTAAAGGTGCTGTGTGTAGCAATTAAACATCAATATATCATTGTCAAATTAATTCTGATACGTTGGCATAATTCCTGCAAACAAATGAAAAAATGGCTGAGAGGATTGGTGGCCTCTCTCACGCCAGTCGTATTCTTAGTGCAAGTGTTTCTCAAAAATGGAAGACAAAACCACATTTCCCGTAAATCCTGTTGCTGCTTGCTCCATTTGCACTGGAAGAAGAGCGTCCCTCTTTCCTGCTTCGTGCTGTAAAGCAATCGCCCAAATTATTTATAGTAAAATACTATACATAGTAACTTTTCACTGATTAGTTTCATGAAGTGGTATTTGAAGTGGTGGTACTTGAAGATGATTAGACATATGAAAAGGACCTTGTGAAAAACGCCACAATCAGCAGTGATGTTTGGAGTTATTGTTGATGTTTTCACTTTCTCTTGCTCTTTTGTCTGTTCAGATGACTCAACCAGATGTGTTGATTCAAGTGCTGGAAATCCTAAAGAACAGTCGTAAGTCTTGCCTAGTACATCTCACACTTTACACAAATTAAGTTGTGTTCAAATGGCCTGAAGTTGTTTTAACCCCTTTTCTTTGCTTCACAGGTTTTTGTGAACTGACCAGTTATTTGCTATGTAATTAAAAACAGAAAATGACAACACGCTATCATACAGTAGATGCTTGCTTATTTGTGAATTTTGTTTCAGGTAATTTACTTGATTCAATCTTTTTCTCTAGCTGAATATTCTGAGGTTGAGTCAGACTTTCATGCCAAAGTTCCTGTCGTGTTCTGTCGGGATGTCAGCAGGTAAGTGTAAGCCTAAACATCATTGCAACCCTTTTTTCTACTTAGGACAGTTTATCCTCATTGATTTTGAAATAATGTGCCATAGATATCTAGAATTTATGTCGTTAGTTTTTGATGATTGTTTTCTTGTGGCTTGCTGACATCAGAGATCAGAAGAGGGAATTCTTAGGATGTATACCTGTGCTACAGCGGATTGTGCCATCCCAGTCAACATGAAGTCAACTGAGTTAGATAATCTCCTCTTTCGTGGGCTGAATACTTTTACACTACATATCACCTCCTACTTATTTGATTTTTCAGCTCATCAGTTCCACCACTAATTAGCAGTCATGCACTGACAATGATAAAATAACCTCAAAGTAGAAAAAGTGTGCATGGCATTCTGGGTAGAGTCATAGGTGGAACATTCTAAATCTACCTATGATGGTGCTTGTCGCAGGAACAGATAAGGATAACTTTATGCTTTTATTACACACAGCTCTACACAGTGGTACTAATGCAAGACAGCAGCAGGAAGGATTATTACTTTCAAGTGATTCAATGTCAAGTGTCCATTGCTGTTCATAGTCAGTGCCCAACTCCTTTGTTTCTGTGCACCCCCCTCCCCCTCCTCCCCCAGTAGGCTAATCTGCAAAGTTAGTGCAGGCAATGATGTTGCATGCCTCACCACCAATCACCTGGCTGCCCTGGCTAAACTGGAGCCCAGATTGGTTCCTCTGGTCCTGGCTTTCCGCTATTGGGCAAAGGTAAGGCTGCTGCTGAAAGCTCAGCACTTGGGGCTTGAGAATTCTTTTTTTATTATTTTTTTTATTTAGCTAGGTTAGCCTTTGTAAAGCATTTTTTAAAACATTTCTACAAAGACATACCATACCTCATATAAAACAAATAGAAAAAACAGATGACATGCTATACGTTTGTCTTTCCACATCATAGAAGATTTAATGGATAGACTGTAGAACGTGTGAGGATATGTTAATTTAATTAATTTGATTTTCATACTATTTTGATTACTTCAAGTAATTCATTAATTGTTTTTTTTTTTTGGCATGTTTACCCCTGCAGTTGTGCCACATTGACTGCCAGGCCGAAGGTGGCATCCCCTCCTACTCCTTCGCCCTCATGGTCATCTTCTTCCTACAGCAGAGGAAACAGCCCATCCTCCCAGTCTACCTGGGCCACTGGGTAGGTGAATTTTTCAAAATGGTATTACCAGTATGAACATGGAACTAGTCACATATTATACCAGGGAAACATTGCATGCTTCCTTGTTTCCCTACCGATATGATTTTGTACTGTGAACAACAGCCTGGCAAGTGCAAAATGGATGAGAAGTTGATTACAGACATTCAAAGCTTCCCAGTTGTCTACAACTTTTATTGGAAAGATTACAGGAATAAACGTCTTAAAAATGATCCTTGAAGTAATTTTATTGATTATTAAAACAACATAACATTATGAAAAGTGATATCAAAGCAGCAAAAAATGCATGCCTTGCCTGTTCAAAACAAGACCATTGCACAGATGCAATGGGAGCCTCTCACACTGCCCAAAATGCTCAGAATAGAGCAACCCATCAACCAAGTCACTTGCTGTGTGAACGCCCTGTTAGCTGTCCTTTCTTTTGTATTTGACTTCTTTTTTGCTTCTTTCAGATTGAAGGCTTTGATGTGAAACGTGTGGATGAGTATCATTTGACTGGAATCAAGTTGGACATATTTGTCAGATGGGAACACAGACCTCACAGCTCCACAGAGGGACGAGGGGAGGGTAGAGGCGAGGCCAGGGGAGAAGGCAAACCCAAGGCAGAGCAGAATAAACCTAATGACAATCAGTATGGAGAGGGCTTGGTGAGTAACACTGGCATGCTTCTGACACAGGCTCATCAGCAGTTCAACGACATGATTTGTTAGTTTTTTTTTTTTTTGAGAAAAAGAATCTAGATCTCCTTCTGTAATTCAGATTTTAAAGTCCAGCACTTTATGGAGGGCAGGGGGTGAAAGGTGGAAGTCACTTTGGGTGCTCCAAACTGCAAAAAACAAAACCTGCTACTCACATGAATGAAATATGCCTGTATAACTTAACATTCCCCTGTGACTTTTCCATAAAGACCCGCTTGACCCTGGATCTCGGTAAAGGTGTTTCATTGGGGCAGCTGTGGTTGGAGCTATTACGCTTTTACACACTGGAGTTTGCCCTGGAAGAATACATCATCAGCATCCGCGTCAGAAAGCTCCTCTCCAGGGAAGTGAAGAACTGGCCTCGCCGCAGGCTTGCCATTGAGGGTAAGAGACCACTCTACAAACACTCTGGATTTACAGGTCTGAATAGATACCAGTAAGTTACTCTATGGGTCCTTATGTTTTTTCTTCCCTTGTTTTTAGATCCTTTTGCCCTGAAGAGGAATGTTGCACGAAGCTTAAACAGTCAAATGGTCTTCGAGTACATCCAGGAACGTTTCCGTACCGCTTACAAATACTTTGCTTGTCCTCAGAGCAGGGGCACTGGGGGGCGCCAGAGAGGCAAGAAGGCTGGAAAACAAGACATGAAGTTGGAAGACGTGGAGAAGAAGGAAGCTGTGTTTTTAAACACAGGAGAGGATGATGGGAAAGATGGAAAAAGTGCTGGAAGAGGACACCAGGAGTTGAGAGAGGATGAAGAGTATGAGAGTGATGAAGAGGATGGTTCAGATCTGTCCAGAAAGAAGGATGAGAAGACATTGGATGTCAGCCTTATGGACATGGCCCTCAGTGAGGGAGACAGCCCCACAAGTGCTTCCTTTTCCCCCAATGGCCTGCTGGACAGTGACAAAGAGGGGGAGGCAGAGGAAAAGGAAAACAATGTTTCAGAGAAGGAGGGGCTTGTTACATCAGAGGATCTGCACTACATATTTGATAGGATGATTTTCACTGGTGGGAAGGTAATTCGAATGAACATTCATTCATTTGTCATTTAAGAAAATCAGTGACATCATAGGATGAAGAATTATATCAACCGGGACATTTCCACAGCTTTTGAATTGAATCTTGAAATAACATTTTTACTCAGACAATGGTAAAATTACTTTAGACTCTTGCTTTTACAACATTTAATTCTTATGTATATGATTCTTACATATCTTGCAATTACTTTGCTGTCTTTAAACATGTTGGGAAAGACCCTTTTGCCAGATAGCTCATTGTTTGTGGTCTTTGAATTTCTTCTCTCCAGCCTCCAACTGTTGTGTGCAGCATCTGCAAAAGAGATGGTCACCTTAAGGACGACTGTCCTGAAGACTTCAAGAAGATAGAGCTCAAGCCTTTGCCCCCAATGACTGACCACTTCCGAGATATCCTTGACGGGCTTTGCAGACTCTGCTATCGTACGTTTTCATCAGTGCAATTCAAGCTTTTGTTTCATTGTGGTCTTTTCTAGGGGGAAACTGCACATTGATTTTTAGATAAGAGATTCTATGGTAAGAGATTGCATGACAAAAAAAATAATTGGACAGATGGTTTTATATCTGTTTCTCACACACTGGTCAGTATTGCATAGATATCAGCCAAATGTAGTGATAATAATTGGATCAAATTCCTTTTTGGAGGTGTTCCTAATATCTGTTGTCTTGTAGATGAGCTGTCCCCCTCTCTGCCTGAGCAGCAGAAGAGAGAGCAGATCCTTGCCAGCTTGGAGAGGTTCATACGAAAGGAGTACAATGGTGTGTATGAAGCCCAAGCTAATATAGCACATGCAGGTCACATTTGGAGAGAAAACGGAATATAAAACTTTAATAACACTTTGTTTGGACCCACAGACAAAGCTCAGCTATGCTTGTTTGGCTCCTCGAAGAATGGTTTTGGTTTCCGCGACAGTGACCTTGACATCTGCATGACTCTGGAGGGTCATGAGACGGCAGAGGTAGGTGGACTAAGCACACTGCCATTTGATGTGATTCTGACATTTCCTCAGTGGGATAAGAGATCTAACCTGATCTCTTGCTTGGGCGTTCATTCACTGTCAATGTTAATTTGAATCTATCTAAACAGCAACTCAACTGCAAAGAGATCATTGAAGGCCTTGCCAAAGTGCTAAAGAAGCATACAGGTAAACAAAAGTTTTGCTCATAATGTTTTAGTAAGTGAAGATTATTTGTTATTATCAAGCATGGAATTTGTGGCTGGTTGTGATTGCCTGTTTTTCCCTTGTCATAGGGTTGAGGAACATCTTGCCTATCACAACAGCTAAAGTGCCTATTGTGAAGTTTGAACACAGACAAAGTGGCTTGGAGGGAGACATCAGCCTCTACAACACCCTGGTGAGGGAGGCCTTTGTACCAGAACCCGCCTTCATTTTATTGATTTATTTGTTTACTCTGTACAGGACTTATTGATGTACTTTGTTAAAAGCACTATATATTTTTTTGTCAATATTTGTATGGACTTTCCATTTGCAGTTGTACATGACAGAATCTCCAAATATTGATCTAGACCCAAGCATTGTAAACCCATTCCTCCCACCACCCAAAAAATAATACATGAGAATAAATATGGATAATAAAAATAAATGAAAGTGGTAAAATTCTATATTAATTTATTTGGATGGATCATCCCCGTAGGCTCAACATAACACCAGGATGCTGGCTACTTACGCAGCTGTAGATCCACGTGTGCAATATCTGGGATACACAATGAAAGTTTTTGCAAAGGTATGTAACCATTACAAACAGATGCTAGTTTTAAGGGATTTCTTTGATCGGTTAATTTTATAGTTTTAACTTCTAGTTACTGTGTTGTTGCTCGCTTTGTAGCTGATTTGCCTTTTATGTGCTTACAGCGCTGTGACATTGGGGATGCATCCAGAGGAAGTCTCTCGTCCTATGCTTATATACTGATGGTGCTTTACTTCCTGCAGCAGAGGCAACCCCCAGTCATCCCTGTGCTCCAGGAGGTACATATCAGTGATTAAAGACTTCCTAAAGCCTGAGGACAAATGGCTCATACCTAAAATATGAAAATATGAATGACATATTTTTCTCTGAGAAAAATCACAGCTCTGTATGATGTCTTAGATCTATGATGAGAAAAGTGTTCCACAGCGGATGGTGGATGGCTGGAATGCGTTCTTTTTTGATGACCTTGAGGAGCTGGTGAGTTTATTGGAAATTATTTAAAAAGATGGATCCATCATGTTAAAATGCCGAAATTGCCTTCCCAGTTAACTTTGATCTGTTTGGATCTCTTTTTAACTTGGTGTGGCATTGCATAATTGGGGCTAAATGCGGTCCAAATCTTATGTTTCCACTCTAAAGCATCCTGGAAAATGTACTTCTTCTGTTTGCACAGCGTCGATGTCTCCCAGAACTGCAGCAGAACAAGGAATCAGTAGGGGAGCTATGGCTCGGCCTTCTGCGCTTTTATACTGAAGAATTTGACTTCAAAGAGCATGTCATCAGCATCCGCCAAAGGAAACGCCTCACTACCTTTGAGAAACAGTGGACCAGCAAATGCATCGCTATTGAAGGTGCTCATGCTAGACTTTCTGTTTATCTACTTGCTAATGTTATAGCCAGTGCCCTGTATCCCTTCCACCCACTCGCTCGCTCACTCACCTGTTCTTCTCTTCAGATCCCTTTGATCTGAACCATAATCTTGGTGCTGGAGTTTCTCGCAAAAGTAAGTCCTTTTAGTTCAAAATGCTCATTTACAACCAGATATATTTTCTTTGAACTCTCTCTGAACCTTTTTTTTTTTAAATTATTGGTATAAATCCAAAATGCATGTTTATTAAATGTCATCAGAATTTGCTAAACTCGAGTTGGTATTGGTCATGCGGTCTTGATGTCGTCATGCCATACACAAAGGGGTTTGGCTGGTTTGGCAAGTGGATGTGGGGGGATAGACCTTCATGCAACTGCTAAGTGTGCTCTGTGTGTTGTGTTGATGCCTGGACCAACCTGTTTGACCTATTTGACTGGCTTTTCCTCCTTTAGTGACAAACTTCATCATGAAGGCCTTTATCAATGGGAGAAAGTTGTTTGGTACTCCATTCTATCCCCAACCTGGCACGGAGGCGGTAGGACACTCATAACATGACTGCTGCTGGGGGGGGGGAGCTGAGATTTGAAAGTTATCTGCTTTCTGTTCTGCAAGCTATATTCTTCTCCTGAAATGTTTGTTTGTTTCCATTGTTTCCTGTGTCAGGACTACTTCTTTGACTCCAAGGTGCTCACAGATGGTGAGCTGGCGCCCAATGACAGATGCTGCAGGATCTGTGGCAAGATTGGACATTACATGAAGGACTGTCCCAAGAGACGCAGGTATATGGGCAACACTTTAGTGTATTTGATTAGGAGACAAGTATCTACCTTTGTCTCATTTTCTGTGTGTGTGTGAGATTTATTCATCCCTTCTTGTTTTGTCATGTACTTTTTGCCTGCTAGGATGAAGAAGAAGGAAAATGACAAAGAGGAAGACATAAAAGAGGAGGAGCGGGAGCCAAGGGAAAGGCGTTGTTTCCAATGTGGAGACATGGGTCACGTACGGAGGGACTGCCCTGAGTACCGCCATCTCAGACAGAGGACTACCGGGGGATCAGGTATACTCAAGGACAATTAGTCTACCTGTCTCAGTTGTAAAGTTACATAGAAAGACATTTCTAGAGTGGAGTCTTCAAGCAGACTAAATGTTACTTAAATATCCAAATCACTTGTTTCTGTGATCTTCCTAACTCTAGTCAAGGTTAACTTTAAAGTTACAAAGTAGGTCACAACTAATATTCTGACCAGTAGGGCTTCAGAATAAGGCTGTTTATGTGGCTGCCTAATTAATTGAATTTTCCCATAGCTCCCCACATGGTGCGAACCATGGTGAGCTCCCAGTCCATCCCCATTCCCCAGGCAACTCCAGACCGTCCTGGAAGGACAAGACAACCTTCTGAATGTGTGAGTGGAACGGATAGACATCAACTCTCTGTTGATGCTGCAAAAATGTATACAAAATGTTGTAATGTTTACCTCGTTGAATGAATAACTTGAATGTAGTGAAACAAAAGTGGCTTTGTCCTATTATTGATTCTAATCTTTTTTTTTTTTTTTTTGTGTGTGTCTCTTTTCTCCCTTTTGATAGTCGGATAGTCGCCAGACTCCGCCCTACTCTCCCCAGCCTACCCCGTTCTCTCAGAGTTCCTCCCAGTCCTCCAGCTCCCCCCAATCTTCCCAGACTAAGACCAGCGCTGGTCTTCCTAAGCAGCCGGTCCATACCCAGGGCCCCCTGTCTCTCTTTAGCTTCCCTACTTCCCACCCAGGCCAGTACCACCCAGGGACACTCACTGCACTGGGGCTTCTTCCTTCCCACCAGCACCAGTCCCAGGGGCAACCTCATCACCCAGTACATCTCCCTTCCACCTCCTGGCCCATCCACGGGCCAGTCCTCTCGACTTCTTCACCCACTGCCCCCTCCCCGCCTGGTCTAAAATTCCCCCTGCGTCCGGCCTCTGGGAATGGGAACCCCACAGGCTCAGGGGGCAACCCCAGCCCCATGAATCTTAATGACCCCAGTATCATCTTTGCCCAGCCAGCAGGGAGGCAGCTCGGCATGGGTGGGCCAGGACGGGAAGGGCACTGGCACAACCACCTGACACAACCGGGGTCACTTGTGGGCAATGGCACTGTAGGCAAGTCAGGTACTCACTTGGGTGAACTTTGATGGCACTGTCTCTGTCTGGGATTCTGTCTATTACTTTTTATCTTCTCAAAACTGATCAAACTTGATAATTCTTGACAGATTGTCTGTCAGTCTATCGTAGAATGAGGTAAGATGCAGCAGTTGTTTGGGGCATAGATAATGGTTCATTTCAACATTAGTGATGGGACACATTAATTATGTTTACACAAACTGGGGAATATATATGTATGTCTGTAATGTTTCATTGTTAGATGATTTAAAACTTTGTCTTTGTTTTTCAGTGAATAATCAAATGCTTCTTGTTCTTGTCTCTACAGAGCCAGGCTATCCGGCCCAGTTTGGGGGTGTAACCCAAGGCTCTCGGACCTGGGAGCACAATAACACACCCCAGTACTCTCTCTCTCCATCCTGGCCGTACCGCATGCCCCAGAACTTCATCCAGCAGGGCAATGGAGGCTTCCAAGCTGGCAAGCCCTTCATGGCCCAAGGTGAGAGACAGTAGAGGGCAAGATCAGACAGGGCAAGCTCTTGTTTTCTTACTGCTATTATGAAATGATTTGAACTGACCTCAAACAATCCCTCAAGCTCTACGTGTGTATTGACATTGACTTAATGTTTATTTTTTTTTCCATCAGGGACTGTGGTGCACCCCAATCAGAATTTCCCACTGGTACCCCACGTCCGGCATCATGTAAATCTGAATTTCATCCAGCAGAAGAAGTGAACTTTCATCTTCATTTAATTAGGCTTATGGTCTGTACCATAACAAAGAAAAATAATGTAATCTTAACTTTGCATCATTTGGTCACAAGAATTTTTAAAATGAATTTTATCATTTTTGTACAGTTTTTATGTTTTTTTTTTTTTTTGTCTCATTACATTGATTTGTGATACAAATGTCAAATATTTTAATACCCCCATTTTTGAGGGGGTCCAAAAAGTGTTTTTATTTTATGTGTAAAGTAAGGAGGAAAATGTAAACCTTTATTTTTATTAGCTGTATTCATACTTTGCTTGCCACAAGATGAAGGCTTTGAATAGACGTTTGTTTTAAAAACAACCTAACATGTCACCCCTGAGTATGTAGTGCCAAAAACATGGATAGCAAGAAAAAAAAGGGAAACATCTGAAACCCTAAAAAAATAAAGAAAAGCAAACAACTTTGTTGTGTGTCTATGTTTTGGTTGACGGCATGTCCACATTCCAGGGCAGTATTGCTTCACCTTGGAACATAAAATACATTTAATCCCTCAACAACCAGGAGGTAC
The DNA here is from genome assembly GCA_900323365.1 of Monocentris japonica. NCBI lineage: Eukaryota > Metazoa > Chordata > Actinopteri > Trachichthyiformes > Monocentridae > Monocentris > Monocentris japonica. The sequence goes on along the minus strand of OOFE01025495.1, from coordinate 27,560 downwards.
AGTGAGTCGATAACTGATAGAGAAATACATGTTGTTCACTGGCAAGAAGCTTCTTGTTACAACTATTACAAGGCATTACAGCCTTTCTTTGAAAGCTAAAAGGCAGTGAGCAAAGCAAGTAGTTGATAGACTATCAAGTCAATATCACCAGATAAAACTAAAATGTTATCAGTTGTGCCTTAAAATGTTTACAAATATTCAGCGTCAGGGAGGGGCTGTGAGCGACCAGTGCCCCTTTGACATCAAGCTTTGACCCCCTCATATGATTACGAGGACAAACTGATTAAAAGGAAGAAACAGAGATAGTCTATTTTGGTAACTAGTGTGACTGTGATTTCATAACAACCTTAACGAGCAATAAATGGAAGATTCCCAGAGGATTATTCCTGTCTGCCCTCCTCCTCTCTCACCCTTCTCTGCAGGTTCCCCTGTGTGTCTTGGGGAGCAGCTTGCCAGAGTGGCGCTCACCTTAATACAGAGCATCTACTTTTCCTGGCCTCCTGGCGCTGAACTCACAGACACGAAGGGCACCTTTGATACAGTGCACAGTCCTAAACCACGCACCGTGCTCGGCCAGAGAAGGGAAAATCTCACCTACATGAGAGAGAAAGATGGTCATGCATTATAGTAGTGAGTTTACAGTACAATGTAGTACAATGAACTATTTTACTGCAGCATTGAGAGACATAACTTTATAGCTGGGCACCATCAAACTCATTTTATTTATTGAACAGTCTAATTAAGAAAAGGAGGTAAAAGTTAGTGTGAAAATTTTACCAACCATAAATCACATCTTAGCTACAGTTTGCCTGTGATGGACTGACGATCTGTCCAGGGTTTTTCTCTGCTTTCCAGCTTCCAGCCTTGGAAATCCTACAAAATTAACTTTTTCTCTTTTGTCAACATTGCATCATAGAAAGAAACCTACAGAGAAATGTATTTTCCCACCTCAGGCTATACAAACATACTGTTTCACCTGAAATGCGTTGCATTTTGCTCAACCCTGTTACCTGTACCCTGTAACACATAGGTGATTGCTTGAAAATAATTTTAAACTTTTTAAATAGATAGTTTTCTTTCTTTCTTCTATTATTTTCTTGTAAATAAGATGCTTCTTCTTAAGAAATACCAACATGGCAAAAACAAGCACTTTTAGTGGATGTACTTTGATCAGACGCAGTTGCCCCAAAGGATTACGTTGCAGCCATTACAGCCCGTTTCGCAGCTGCTGGCTGAGACAATCTACTGGACCAATTCCAAAAGTTTTTGTACCTATTAGTCATTTAGACCCCAAAATACTGAATGTAAAAATAGGGCCCAGGTTTAAAAATCCCGGAATTATCCTTTAAATACTGAGTAGCCTAAAATCAATTTCAAGGTTTGGTGTGCATGAGTGTATGTTTGTGTATATTAGATTCTAAACTAAACCTAATTTTAACCCTCTTTGTTTGATATATTTGTTGAATTATTGGTATTTTGACAATAATTCCCTCTTAAATACATGTACAGAAATGATATTGTCCAGATATTCTGACAAAATTACAGTAATAAGGTAACTAGCATGCAACCACATGTCCTGCTAATACTGCCAAGAACCAACAGCTGGCGTTCTTGCAGTTATAGATCCTCACTACATCTCATTTGTTGTGTAAGTGTTCTACATCTCCCGAAACTACACAGCCTCGACTTTTTAAACTGAACATGAGATTTGAAAACATCGGCCGTCGTAAAATCTGGACATTATTAATGTTTGTAAGGGGCGGGAAGCTCACACTGTTATAGAATGAGTATAAAAGAATCCCATTAGACAGGAATAGTGATGGATGTATTTGATCCCCAGGAGGAAGGGCTTGGCTCCTTAAGTTGTTGTGTGAAAGGCATGCTGGGAGGGGAAACCACTGAGTTAATGGTAGCTGTCCTGATGAATCCATTATTATGTGTGTGTATACTTTGCACAACCGATGGCCACCTCAGTGAAAAATTCTCTCCGGGTATTTTTTCAACGTTTTCTTAATAAGACGAGAAACTTCACAATAATAAGCTAAGTCGATTAAAACATGGGCGTAGTTTATGACCTGAGATTCCTGTTTAACACTTTGTCAACCTTATTCTGTTATTCACATGCCTCTTTTCTATAAACCTATTTTTTTTTGCAAGGTCAATAAAATAAGGTGTTTATTGCACTTGAATACTGACTGTACAGTAAAATAGAATCGAGGCTCCTGAATACAGATTGATTTCATTTGAACTTGTGAAAGTTGGATTGCTGAAACACGTTAAAATGCAGAGTAAAATATGAAAGACGTAGTGTGCACACAACTCTAATCTGCACCATGCAATGTTTTTACATTGAAAAGCCTTCCAACAAACAAATATAATGACTTATGCATCAACACGTATTTGTTCTTTATTAGTGTTTACTCTGCTCAGCTTTTAATTCTAATGCTTGGCTTCGATAAACAATGTTATCTTGTATTAACAAAAATTCAATACGCCTGTAGTGTTTTATTACTGTGTTTAATCATGAAGAAAAACTGGTTTGTATCATAACCATCCTTTCCATGTTTTCTTAAATATCAAATACTTGAGTTCATTGCTACACGATTATATTGGTGGAGTGGCATCAGTCAAAGCATTGGAAGTGATGTTGTGTCATCAGGCTCCAAGCGCTTGTCTTCCCTCTGTTGGATTCTTGTTCCACGAAACAAGACTGAGCAAATGCCAGACATGTCCAGTATCTTCCAGGATGCTGTTAAATAAATTGAAGGATGACAGTCGTATCTTAGGCCCAATCTGGACTCAGCAAGGAACTGGGTTGCGCAAGTCTGCTGGCAACCTCTCTGACCCATTTCATGAGTAGGCCTAGGCCTATTACATCTGCCAATCCTCTCTGGGAGTGTCAGGACTCAGGACCCTGTGATGGACGAGCAGGGGGCAGAATTGTTGTAGCTGGAACAGAATTATTTGATTTCAGGGGCCTGTAGGAAGAGACAGAAGAGGTGAGATCTACAATGCATGGCAGGATGTCTCTGGTGCGCCAGAAAAATTACTATGTTTTCGCTACACTGGGTCAAAAAGTTGGGCACAGCCAAAGTAAGGTGTTGCATCAGAAAAGGATGGGCATCCTTGAAATGGAGGCTCTATTCATTCTCATGGGAATGTGAATGAAGGCTTTGAAGCAGGAGCAGTGAAAAGCTGTTACTATGTATTGCAACAGCAAGACCAAGTTAAGTTCCCAGCTTGCGTTCATATTGGATTAAACATGCTCTGCCAAATGTTTTGGTTTACAATGGCCGTATAGAGATTAGAGATTCAGTGAACACGATACAGGTCCTCTCAGGATGTAAGTTCTCTTTTCCAATGATCACTTCTTTAATCCACCTGTCTATGGTCTGTTCCTCCTCCTGGAGTTTGCATGTTGTCCTAATTTTTATGTCATTTTTGCGCCGGTTTCCACTCACAATCCAAAGACATGCAAGTGGATTGGGGACTCGTTCCCTGCCTTCCAGCTCCCTGTGACCCTGAACATGATGACTCATGTTGGACCACCTGGAGATGTTGGATGTGGACCTGCACTTCGCCAGACAAACAGGATGAGATGGTTTGGCATTTCTTAGTGAGTCGTAGGAGATTTTATGGTTTCTACACTTACCCTCTTGATCCTCTTGACAGAAGAAAGAAGTGTGTGGAAATATTAAATCAACCTAGGTGAGATATGGAGAGACAGAAATGCTAATACAGTGAAAGAAAGTGTTCAACAGTTCTGTATTCTGTAAGGCTGTCTCCCACTCGGACGTGCTCTGGATTGCTGACAAAATTGCCACCCTCAACTTACCAAATCTCTTGACTCAAGCTGGTAAAATATCAACTCACTTTTTGGCCTCTGAGACTCACCAGCCAATAGCAATGTATTGTTTTATCTGGCTTTGTTCCCATGGAAGCAAAAGTGACAAAGGAAAAAGCTCCAGGGCAAACCAGCACTGTTGGACCACATACAACAAAACATACATATATAGAGAGAGAGAGAGAAGAAAAAGAGAGACTATCCATCATCAATAACATCTCGTCACCAACTGGCTAGGCTACGTTAGCTAGATAACGGGCCGAGCACGTCCCTAAGGGGCTGAAATAAGGACGAGAGAGTATACAAGTGACAGTGAGAATTCAAGTATTTATTAACTTCTTGCATGGTTGGTGATTTCTTTAACAGTTGAGTGACTATGAAATAGATCAAAGTGGAGATATATGTTTTATGTCCACTTTTCCACCCATTCAAGGGAGGAAATGCAATATACATTTGACCTCTCTGAGATAAATATGTAATCCAAACTAAAAATTACAGATATAAAATGAAATGCAATATAAAATGAGTTTGAAATATCAAATAGGACCCTACCAAAGCAATTTGTTTAGCAAGCTAGTTTCCATTTCCATTTTCCAGCAACCAAATAAATGTGTTTCTATACAAGATAAGCACTCAATCAACATTCATATTTCTGGATTATGTCACTTGGTTTATACAATATATCTTGGATTTAGTAATTGAAATGTCCACCTTCACCCACACGTTGCACTGTTCTATCAATAAGAGTCAATGCACAACTCTCTTTGCCTTTAGGAATTCCAGGTGAAACTGCACTAGGCTGCTGAAAGTGAAGAAGCATTTTGAGAGTTACTTTATTGATGGTTCGGCATGCTGTTTTAAAAATATGGCCCATATTCAATCCAAAAGCAGCCACGCAGTTAACATTAAAACAAGTGAAACAGATGACGGCCTAGGTTTAAAACTGTAATTCGGCATCTCTGATACAAGTGGTCAAGTGTCTCATGATTTAATAGAGAAGATCAATTCATGGGGCCTTAAATTCTCACTGCTGACCAGTGTAAGTTCTTGCAGAGAGGTAAAGCATGTGCACCAGGGCTGAATAACCTACGTATAGTGGGAATACTACGGTATAAATGCCCTTCAGACTGGTTAAATGGCCCTTTTAGCTTATAGCTCATCAGATGATCAGCGTTAGTGATTTGAAAAGGGCACCTAGGACAAAAAAAGGCAGGGGTAATCATTCCCTTTATCTCCCCCTGCCTATGTTCACAAACGTTAATATAGAGAGTCAAATCTGCTCATGCATACACGATAAGTTCTATCACTCCAAGACTAACATTAATTTATAGTTCTTTGAGGCGTTGCAGAGCCGTGACCAAGTGAATTTGGCTCTGGCTCCTTGCTGAATGGGTTGCCTCACTCATTTTCAGCGTGCTCAGGTTAAGATTCAAGATGTGGTTATAGTTTTGAATCAGCCGCTTTGCTTTGTCCTTATCCATGTATCCTAAAAATTGCAGAAAGTTGAAAAGGGAAATGACCAACACTGCTCTCAGCATTGTCAGTTTAATGTATTTTATTTTTCTATTACCTGTCTTCTGGGTATCACTTAAGTGCATGGCTCGCTCCAGCCTCTGGAACCGCTGCAGCCAGGTTTCTGTTTCCACAGGCGCCGCACAGTTTGGTGTGAGATCTCCTGCTGGGGCTGCAGCCCTGCCGACGACTGATGTTTCCGACATGCACCTAGCTGCTGCCTTTGAAAAGAGAGGACTGCTGAATTTTAGCGTTATATGATAAAATCTTCTTGACAAAATCATTAATTCTGGATTATGTGATTAAAAACAGAATTTGCTTTGTGAATTTATTTTGCACCTGAAAATAGTGTGAATTTACCTTGCTGCTGTTGTGTAGTTCCTCAGGGAACACAACACTTCTTATGAAATGTAGGAGGCTTCTGTAATGAATCTATGAGAACAAAAGCCCCCAAAATATAAAGTCCCATTGTAAATAACACTGATATTGATACAATACACAAAACAGTGTGTAGTGTCATCTCCAACTGATTCATTAACAGTTATGAAGATGGTTTACATGTTTTACACAATGATGCCAACACTGCAAAAATTATCCATCTTAACAAGTCATTTAATCTAATGCCGACTCTTAAATCTTGTTTTCCTCAACACAAGTGAAAGTCTGCCAATGGGGTCAGATAATGTCATTTGTTTTCATTATAGTTCTTTTTTGAACATGTGACAACATCTGGAAATAAACCGGATCACTCCATTAATTCAAGATAATATGACATGATTCAAAGTTCTTGAAACAAGATGACTGGACATCTGTAAAATTATCTCACCCCATTGGCAGATTTCTTTCACTTGTTTTTTAAAAAAATAAGATTTTAGAACTCAATACTCAACTAAATGACTTGTTAAGATGGATGTTTTTGTGGTGAAAGTGCTTGGTGTCATATTATTGACCCATATGAGTTAACAATATGACCAAATGGCAGGCTCTTATTGCTGCCTCACCTGGTCTGGATCATTTTTATCAGAAAACCTCTGGAGGAGCAGATAGTATGTTGGCAATTTCAACGGAACTTCATTTTTCAGAAACACGTCAGTGATCCCAGATTGGTTTAGCGTCCCTCTAAAGGTGGGATCAAGTGCAACCACTTCCTCCTCAGTTGATCTCAAGGAGGAAGGCTGCCAATCAGACAGTTCCTCACTGACAGCCAAGGAGAGGTCTTTCTTATCTTTCTCCTCCTCAGGCAGACCTTTCTGGGAAAACACAAGAAATATGATTATATCTTCAGTTTTATAGCAGTTCTAAGTTTAAATCTATAATTTTCTGAATAATGTAGCATCTTCAGGTAGAGATATTTCATCTTAGAACTGACCTGATCCATATCCCCTGTTGCCCTTGCTTCTTTGGGGTCTGTCCTTTGGAGTGTCTTTTGATGAATGTAGGACAGGGATCGATCACCAGATGGCGCCGTCACACACATCCTGTTAGGCGCCTGAGGAGAGACAGACACAATCCAAGAGGACAGTGAAATCCCTTTGTATGTAACTATCTCCATGCATATGTGTGCATATGTGCATACTTCAGCACCTTCCCTGCTGAAGTGTCCTTGAGCAAGACAGTCAGTACCAGCTGTTTCTGTAGCTGACCCTACACTTTCATCTGACCTCCCTGGAGGAGGCAAGCAGAAAGAGAATTTCTCTAAGTATTGACAAAGCATCACACACATTACACATTTTACCTGGTGGAGCACAGCCTGAAGCACAGAGTCCACTCGGTCCTCTAGAAGTCTGGGAGACGTGGACACCAAAATGTCTTGCTTGGCTGGGGTTTCCTTTAACATATTAGGCACATCAAAGGGACTATCTGCTTTCTTTGATATGGGACTGCTGTCGTTCGTGTCTCTGTTCATGTAAAACACATCAAGACATGGTGAATGACAGAAAGCTGCTTCGTTTGAATAAGCGAATGAAACGTAGTGGAATATGTTGTAGTTACTGAAAAAAACAATGTGATCAGATGTCAGATATTCTTTAAAAACATTAGTGATTACTGGTGTGATTACACAGATACATGCTTTAAGGATAAACAGACCAGACACAACTTGAAATGATAGTTAATAGTTTGATGAGCTGGAATAAACTGGAATAAATTCAACATCATATTCTACAGAGTCTAAAATTAACTGAAAGTAATCAGATTACAAAGTCACTGCCCTTAAGTAATCCAATTGATCATTTTATGGATTGCAATTTCTTAGCAGGTAATCAGTGATCTGTAACAGATTACATTTTAAAAGTAACCTTATCCAGTGAATAAGCTAAGAGATTCAAGCAGGATCGTTATCAAACTTGTTGCACTCACCCCTCTGGCTCCTCAACGAATTGCTTGACTTGTTTGCCGCCTATGATCTTGACGACAAGTCTGGGAATTGCATTTGTTCCAGACGCATTTCTCTGAGCCATGATACAGGTGATGTGACTGGGATTCCCTAGAGGGAGACAGGGAGACAGAGACTCACAGAGACAGAGACACAGGATACATCAATCAGTAGACGAGGGCTGGCTCCAATCTTCATTCAAGTGATAAGAGCTGTAATAAATTGGTCTCTATATTGGGAAAATCTTTTTTTTCCCCTTTTTCACATGAATCCATTCCAGCAAGCTTGATGGGACCGCAACACCTACAGTAAAGACCATTATACACAGATTAGAGGTTATCTCCCATTTGCCCTGAGTCAAAATTAAATTCTATATAACAATTTGTTACTTACATGTATCATTCCATTCCCGGATGAGTTTGTAGCTTTACTGACACACAGATAACTTAACCAAGTGGATCCTGTTGGGTTGTGCTGTGTCTCCCAAGGTGTCAGGCTTGTGTGTGTGTGCTCTTTCTGCACCATGGTTACCTATGTCTTCCCACCCCTGGGCAGCAACATAAGCCCCACGGCACTCTGCAGAGGACTGGGAGCTATTTAAGCATACAGATAGTTGTGATTTATGGCTGTGTGTTTTTATTGAGTCAGTCTGCATCACTACGACATGATAAAACTGGGAGGGGAGAGACGTGGAAGACGACGGAATAGAGACCACTTTGGCCAAAATAACATGATTGCCCGGATGAACAGATCTGACATCTAAATGAATGGTAATGGAAAGGAAACTACAAACGGTCCTAAATTATGTATGATTGTGTGTCTGTGTGTGTGTGTCTGGTAGAAGTATAGCAATAATACATTTTTTTGTAAGTATCAGAGCCAGCTGTCCTAACTCTGCACTCTCTTTATGAGCTTCTGGCCAACAATTAACAAGGGAATCAACTGGTTGAGGAAACTAAGTTAACTTTAAATTCATAAAATCATTAATTGGAGAAATGTTCTAATTACATTTCCACAGGCGATAAGGAAATGCTGCGTGATAAGAGGCCTGAGCAGAGATAGAGGGTCTAATTACATTAATTACTCTATACCTTGAGGAGATCTCTCCGAGCCAATAAGTTCTACAACCCTGTAATCTTTTCATAGAAAAAAGCACTAGGTGGACCACAGCGAGGCCCACATCTGGCATAAGGCCAGATATACCCCTAAAGAGAGATGAAGCTAGGCCTCCCTTGGTTTGATTTGCAGGAATTGCAGCTATTAAACGGTCCTAATGACTGTGGAAATGACTGTTCATTCTTCAGTGCATTGTCAGTCTCCACACGTGACAGACTACATTAAATGTCCTAATATGGCTGAAGTGTGAAAGTCAAACACAAAGTCCCAATCTTAATGATCAAATGAGCAGCAACAAAACGGCTCCGGGATGTTTGCAGCTGTAAGGAGAGAGACATCTGATACTAACCGAGGGCCCAAGGACTGACAGTGGAATCCTCAAACGTCCATCTGGTGATGCTGTGAAATTATTTACCTCCAAAAAAGGGCCGCAGTGCCTGTGCTCACATGCTGCTTAATACTATTAACAGAAGTCCAGGGTAGCGGGCACACAAGGACTTAAGATGAACGGTGGGCTTTAATCTGTTTTGTTCACCTTTTCACACACACCAATTTCTTCTGACATCACTATTTAGAACACATTTGGGTGCAAACATGAGCAGTACAGTGGTATTTCAACGTACCTCACACACAGCTTCGAAAATAATTTCAAATTTTAATCCAATTGCTAAAGTGCATATATATATAATAGTGTTGCTGGAGAGGTTTTTAACAGGAAAATTACTGAAGCATTTCATGATCAAATTCAACAAGTTAGATACTCCTTGACAATTCTCAGTGTGCATTTTCACTCTGGCTCTGCCTAATCAGTATTGATCTGGTGCCCTTATTATCCCCAGGGAGGAGAAACTTCACAGTCTGTGAACTGAAATCACAGAAAAATCTCACCAAATACTCAAACTACTGAAAACATAGACCTAGTCGCTAAGCGCACATATTCGTTTAGCCAAGACTGACTAAACAAGACCTGATTTGTCAGATCTATGCTGCAGCAGTCCTGTTGTGTAACGTGCTTTGATTCTCACTGTTAGCCTCATTTATGTGCTTGGCTGAGGGGATCTGTGTGCACAGGGTTTAATTGATTAGCAGCCCAATTAAACAGCAACCATGGGGGCCCAGGGTGGAAGAGAAGGTGACAGAATCACAGCGCTCTCCTTTCCTCCTGAGTAATTCTTTTACTGAGGGTCTAAATCGGGTTTGCCTCAGACTGATAATGGATGTCCGGGCTATCTAAACATGCACCCAAAAGCCAGCTCAATCCCTCAGCTGAGATAAAGCAGACAAATTACACAGGGGGGAAAGTACAAGGAGCTAAAAAAAATCCTGCAGGTTTTTATCAGTGGTGTTCGCGTATACGTGCGTGTGCATGCATATGCACGTGTGCACGTACGTAAGTGCACCTCTTTGTTTGTGTGCACGTGTGCGAATGTGATTTTTGGGAGAGAAAAGGACAAAATCTGAGATAAATGTTAGAGTGATTAATTGATAATTTAATGGGTTATCTCTCTCTCGTTAACCTTCGTCTGCGTGCAAATGATGCGCTGGATTAAACAATGGGGTCTGAACATGGCAGGCACTACATCTCCTGACTGGCTATGGGGAGAGACACATTGATCAAAGCGTCACGTCCAGGATCTCCAACACTCCTGCTGCGCTCTGGGTCATCCATCACCAGTCCCTCCTCTGGTTCAGAGGGCAGTGTCATTTAACATTTTTATGAATGCCTTGTGCTCAGTATACCTGCCCAGAAACTATGGCACATCCTAATGTCCTTCAAGAGTCTAATGGTCACACGTTTGGGACTCCAAAAGGACAACGGTGACTTCAAAGAGAAACAATTCTCCTTTTAAGACTGAATAGTATTATGAGGCAAAGCTTTTGATCACATTACGATACACAATGGGAAATTATCACTGTATTTACCATCTCTGTGGTAAATGCATTCATTTACCAGTAAATGTAAACCTGTCCCTTGGTAAATCTGGTAAATATGTATCTCTCGCTCTCTCTCTCTCT
>OOFE01025461.1:0-24796 GCA_900323365.1 Monocentris japonica | reverse complement strand
GTTTTTTTTTTTTTTTTTTTTTTTTAATTGATAAATAAAGTTTTTGGCCCTGTTAGGTTTCACCATAGTCATACTAATGTTTCCAGCTCAAACAACTTGATTGAAATAATCTCTTAAAAGTCCAGCCCAGCCTCAACATTTTGATAGATGTTCATACGGCGACCTACACCGATGTTGAAAACCAGTGTACACCAGTGTTGCGCCGGCATGAAAGTTGAGACTACGTCCGTAGTCATCCTGCATTGTTTTGTGAAATTGGTGAAATTTCTTGCTGGGAGATATTCTGCTTGTTTGTAGTTTAAAGGAAATACACCTTTCACATATTTTCACACCAAGTATTCTTTCTCTCTGGGACCCATTAATATTGATATTAATGCAGCTTTAATAGTCTTGTTGTCTAAATGGCCAAATAAACCTTTTATTTCAACGCTGTTTACAGTGCAGTAAGAGAAGTTTACCAACCCACAGCGTGATCAAGCATTGTGCCAGTTCTCCACTGAACCAGAGACAGTGGAGTGAAAAGTAAGAGACATTTTCCACTTGCATCTGTAAACATGTCATTTAACGCACATTTGACACGGTGCTCTGAAATCGCATCGGTTCTCAAGGAGCACATCAGCTCTCAATTTATTATTGGCTCTCGCAGCAGAAATACTATTTGATTACAGTGGCATTCTGTCCATTTCAAATGCCATTTCTTAGCCTCAGCTATAAAATGAAAGTAAATGGAGGCTTGTTAAGTGGCAGCAGACACCTGTCAGTGTCTCCCCTCCCCTCCTGTAAGTCTGAAGCTGATGAGTAGCGATAGAAGGATATTACATTTGCATCCTGCTCTTTCCTGCACAGCTGGCAGGCCAAATCCCCCTCGGTGCTTCAAGTGGTAATGACACAAGCTAGCAGTCACGCAAACCAGTGCATGCTAACACACACACACACACTCACACTTCTCCATCTGACATAGATCTTACTTGAAATAACTCTGCAGATGGGAACGAGAGAGAGCGAGAGAGACAGTGAGTGAAGTCGGGAGGCGGAAAGCAAGTTGGGTGATGGGAAATGTGGTCTTAATTTTGAGAAACACCAGCGCTAACAATGCCACTGGCGTCAGCTAGAGGTTACCAATAGTCTCTACCATGGTGTCACATGTTTACTGTAATTACATCAAGGTATCACAATCAATCTGACAATGACATATTGATGATTTAAAAATGCTACACGTGTAGCACCTTTTTAAATCTGGGTTGAGTAAAGAAGAGCTCTCTGAAAGGCTCTGCTTTTGTACCTGTGGCCATCCTTCTGGTGGTGAATAGTGCAAATTTCAGGCCTTGCCACGATATTGGGCTTTCAGCACCGTTCAAGTAACCGATCGCAGCGATCGGTAACTTATCACAGAGATAGCGTTGTTGTGTCTTGGTATTTGTAATAGAGTTTGACTTTAACCTGGCCTGACCCAAACCCAGCGAGCGTCTGTCAGCTTTTTGGTGAGCCCCTTTTTTTTTTTTTCCCCCTACACTACCTTTGAACCAGAGCCCAACCCAAACCTGACTTAAGCAACCGAGGGAGAAATTCGCTCCGGTCCAACCCGAGCCATGTGGAGCTATAGGTAGGGTTCAAGTAGAAAAGCAAAGCCATTTACTGTGAATATGCATTGATGCTGTGTGCACAAGACGGGGCGTGCTGTCATACCAGTGAAAAATGTAGATAGTTAAAGATGTGCTTTCATCCTCTTAATCATGTGCTTGTATCTGTTTATTCAGCTCTCAACAAACTCCCATGTAAACAGACAATAAAGTCCAATCTCACCACAGCTTTGCTGAGGACTCCGAACGGAAATATGGGCAAATAAGCTGTTTGAACAAGTTTCCATGTGAGAAGATTAGCAGTTTCTGTATGTCCAGTATTTTATTTGGCACACCAAATACTGAACACACAAAAGTAACTTCTGTTAAAAAAAAACTTCTGTTAATCCTTTCATGACACCGCAGTAGGTTTAGAAAAGGTTTTTTGTTCCCCATAAAATCCCTTTGACAGCCTTCCAGTTATTATTTGAAGTTGAAGTTCAAGACTTGAACACAAAAGCTGCATCTTTTTTTATCTGTCAGACAGACTCGGAGAAGGGGGATTTGAGGTTGAAGGTACAGTTGTGCAGCTTTCAATACTCCAGCCATTATGATTAGTAGTTCTGGTTGACGTCTTTCTTGACTCTTTTTAAAGGTGTGGAATAATGGCACAACGTAGACTACTCATCATGCTGTTTTTTATTTGATCATACTTTTACTTTTTTCAATTCTTTCCACTAGGCTTGGCAGCCAGCATGACATTTTTTGTCTCTGTGTGTACAGTAAATGATGGTGTGTCTGCATCAGGCAAAAACCTTTTTAGGGTTAAATTTAGAATTGGGTAAGGGGTTACGATATGAATGCAATCAATTGACGGTCCTCATAAGGAAAGGAAATAGGAAATAAGGAAATATGGTCTTCGCGAGTGTGCATTTACGTGTGAGTGTGTGTTTTTGTGTGTGGCTGTATGTAGCATGTATCTCCTGCTGTATGAAACAGTGGCACGTTTTCTTTCCTTGCTTCATGCATCCTTCTGTTCCCTCCCACATGCCTGGCTAAGCATTTGCCGTGTGACCCTGATGTACTTCTAAGTATGAACTTAACCTTTCTGCTGCTTTCCAGCCTTCACTCCAAATTAGATCTCAGCTCTGTGAGGTGCTGTGTGTGTGTGTATGCTTGTGTGTGAGTCAGTCTCCATTGTATAACCAGCTGAATAAGCACCTTGGGCTTCTACCAGTTTCTAGCCAGCTCTGTTCTGCTGCTTTGGTCAACAGCTTGGGGAGACATCTGTGGCTGAAATCATAGACAAGAGTATTTTCTGAGCCTGATGTTAAGTGGTAATCTCTAAGACCCTTGTTTTGTTTTGTTTTTTTATTTACTTTCCATCTTTGGTGCTCAGCCTCATCCTTGTGGTGTTACTCACTGCTCTTCCCAGAGATCACCTGTCAATCAAACAGTGTGTTCAGTACTGTGACGTCTTTCTCTCTGGATTTTTCTGTTGATGGAGTTTGAGTTTGTGTAGGTTTCGCTCTTTTCTTTGTCTGTTCAGCCACGGTGGCTATTGCTGCTCATGCTAACTACCAACAAACCGGTGTCGCTCAAAAAAGAGATTACAGAGTAGGAAGACATATATTCACCAATGGACAGGAGTATTTTGATGCATTTTGCCCCTTGTTGTGGCATTTAAAAAAAAAAACACAACTCACTCTGTACAAGTTACACTGATTGATTGCTGCATCACTGGTCCGTTTTGATGAAACTTGGAGGGATGATGCATCATGTTAGTAGTGATTGGCATCATTCGTGGGGGGACTATATTATTCATGGGGGGAGGCGACATGTTTCCTGTTACCTCTATCTGAAGCTGTAACCAAATCCACCATTCTGACCACTAACGGATTAATGCTACATGACAATTATCACTGTCTAATCAAACTGTACAGTAACTACAGAAAAAATATTTAAAAATATTTCCAACCTCAGGATGGATTAGGATGCTTTGACATGCTCCATAAGCATGTTAAATGATTCTTTCTTGAAACATTATCATTGGAGACATTATTGTCACCTATCTTTCCTCCTGCCAGCTTGATGTACATCAAACCCCCCCCGCTGAACAAAGTTTTACACAGATTCAGCCTTGTTTGTCAAAGCATGTGTCAATGTGGTTAAAAAAAAAAAAAAAAAAGTTGCCATATGTTTCATCATTTCTACTCTACTTAGAGAGCACACAACAAACTGTACAGTCAATGATAGTTTTCAGCTCAGCCTGACAACTGGATTTGTCAAGTCTGAAAGCCCATGAAGCTTTCTATAAAAATGGCTATGGAAGAAAATGAGGGGACGAAAGCGCAGGAGTCATCTTCATTGCATGTCTGCTGTCTCGGATGTCTGCACTGTGACATCGGTATTGTCATATCCAGCCTGAAGAGCAGTTCCAGATCAATCCAGCCTGATTGAAGTTTTTTTTTTTTTCCTGCATTCCCTTACAGTTTTACATCACTGTTTCCCAGTGCTTTTTATCACAGTACGCGATATGTGCTATTTACGTGCCAGTCAGTGTGGTCCACTTGTGATACGATGGAGGCTCCTCCCTGACCACAGCTAGACAATACGTTTTTATTATTAGGATTTTTATTTCAGATTTCTGGCCAGAGAAATCATTCCATTGTGGTGTGGGAGAACAGCTTCAGAGCTTTCAGTCTGTAAAATCTGCAATAAAACCCTGAAAGATTGAAATACTTGCGATTATTATCCATTATAAACCATGTCGGACAAATTGCTGATCGATAACTAGTCAAACATTCACTGCGTTCCACTTGCACCTCTTGCACTTACAATTTATTTTCACTTATATCTGATGTTTTATGAAGGCTGATATAATGCATCAGTAAGAATGATGTGTTCTTAAAGCATGGTCCTAAGGCGAATTAGTTATAATTTATATTGTAAAAGTTATATAATTCCTCAACGCCTTTAAAATGCACTATAGATGTGGTAGTCATAGCAAGTGTTACCCAGACTGGAATCAGATTCAAGCCACATTTTATAAAAGATATATAACACTCTTCTCTCTAGTGACCTCTCTAGTTCTCTAGTTACCATGGCGACACATCTCGCTTTTAAACTAAAGTCAATTAGTGTCTCAAACAATACACTTCAACATGATTAATTAGAAGCAATTTGTTACCACGGGTGAAGACAAATATCAAGTTATTAAGGACATCACATGATATCCTTTTCATATCACTGAGCCTATGAAATGCCACATAATGAAATCTGAATTTACTTTGTTTTTGTGCCAACTGCTCTCATTTCATTGCAAAGCTGTATTGCGGCAGAAAGAGGGAAAGATTTCTATGTACGTCGCATTTTCTTAATCTTATTTTTCATTGGCCTTGGGACGGCAAGGTAAGTAGATCTGTGATTTAACTCTAATTGTGTAGATCTGATGTAGCTAGATTGTATTTACACCTGGCATTAAGACGTGTCTCCGGTAATGTATGTGTGATCTGTATGTCACAACATATTTCATTATAAATCATGATAGATATATGAATTAAATATATGTAATGATCATCAGAATTGATATAAAGATGTATTCGAACCAAACCAAGGGCATCTTTATTTTAGACAAGATTTGATTTACCATTACCAGAGCATAGTCAAGACAGTAGGCCTAAAGATGTGCAATAAGCAATTAGGGTATTCAGACTAACAGCATTTCTTTTCAATATGGGTTCACATCAGATTTCTCTGGACATGAGTTCCTTTCGTCACATTTTCGTCCTCTAGAATTGTCAGTCAGCACCTCGACTATGTCACTATCCAAGCTTTGCTGCCACCTATTTGATTTGCGTTCGCTTCCCTTGTTGGATCCATGTGCTAAAGTTTATTTGCATTAGCATAGCTCCTGTATGTGGAGTGGAGACGCACTGGGCCTCATTCACGAAACGTGAGTAAGATCAGATTTGATCGTACGAACATAGTCTGATTCATCATTTTGTTCGTATCGGAATTTGTTCGTTCCTACATGTGTTTGGAAGCACGCAGGAAGGCTCTTAGAAAGCCTTATTCTTTCTGAAAAATCAATTACAGTAGTGCCAAACCTCAACAACAACAAGATGTTTCAGTGGCCTTGTAGAAAAACCTAATAGGCTGAAATGGCGTATTTGCCGAACTGTCCTCATTCATAACAATACAAGATTATCAGACTTGTAATGGGTTGATCACATGGACTGGACGTCTTACAAATACAATTACAGTCCTACCATCTGATGAAGATGCAGCCTGGATTTGATCTGTGTCCAACTCCAATGCCGACTGGACACGGCAGTGAGGTCTCTCCTATTGATTGATCCTCTGATCCATGTCGGATAGCGCCTCAGTGCGCTGCCCTCCTCCTGTGGCTGATAATACACGTCTACTTCTCCTTATACTTTTTTGCAATCTAGTTTAATGTCAAACCATTTCTTTTTTTTACCTCAGCAACAGTGTGTTTCTGCTGAAACAGCATTGACAGTGTTAATAATTTCTTGCCATGATTTACTTTGATCAGTTCTTGTGACTCCGCTGCTGATGCTTCTGAAAACTTTTTTTTTTCTCATGCACGCACATGCGCAACACTTGAAAAAGTTCCTCTTTTCGCTCTTTTCCCCATGGTTTACTTGCACATGACTCTTCAGTCTGCAGCCTTTTCTGGTGTTGAACAGGGCGTTTACCTGCAAATCTGCTTCAACAGACACACATCCAATTTACCAACTATTGGCATTCATCAAATATACACCTGTTCTACACACAAATCGAGGTTTCCCGCACGTTTCATGAATCCCACGTTGGTGTTTTCGTACGCACATAAATACGACAAATCTACAAATAATTCACGATAACTTTCGTGAATGAGGCCCATTGTGTTTACACTTTATCATTGTGGCCAAATGCATCTCTGACCACTTGCGGAGGTGGATGGGATCTTTGATGCATTCACACCTAGATTTGATGCGTTTGTGCTCTATCCGATAAGAATCCAATCACCCAGGATGCATTTAAATGCCAGGTGCAAAGGTGGTCGTGGTGATCAAATGTGCAGCAAGGTGGGTTAGGTTTCACTGCAGATCATCCTGTGAGAATTCGATAGATTTTGTTTCTATTTTTTTTTTTTTCTCATTATAACACTGACCATAATCTTGCAGAGCTAGTTTGATTGGTGTCGCAGATGAGCTTATTATATTATTGAGCCATTGTAAAATTGTGTGATAAAAGCCTCTGAAACAGCATTACACCGTGGTACAGTAAAACTCTCCATTGAAACCCAGGAGAATGAAATTCTCTTAGGATTAGCAGCTCTTTAAGGCAGTGCAATTCAAAATACATTATTTAGCAGGCAAATGAATAAAAAACATATGCAGAGATAAAATATTGTAGGCGGTCAGGGAGGAACCTCCATCATATCAGAGGTTCACCATAGTCTCTATCTTGTTTCCTGAGGTATGCTGTCTCAAGCAGTTCAAGTAACCACAACTAGAATAAAAAACTTGCTTTCTCCCTCTGGTTTTTTTATTATTCTGTTTGAAATTACATAACAATATTCCCATGTCAAATGACTCTAAATTGGAGAGACGGAGGGTACGGGTCCATTTTGAGTTCAAACTCATGACCCTGTGGTTGATTCGTGACTTTGAGTGGGGCTGGCAGCTATAGCATGGATTTCTGCAGACCCTTGTCTCACTGCAAGCATCATCAGCAACAACTGACCCTTTTCTCCGGGTCAACAAGCTGTGTGTGTGCGTGCACACTGACAAGCTTCCATATGTTTTAATGCATGTCTGAAAGCATATATCTAGGTCAGCAAGTGTGTGTGCGCGGTTGTGCACGTGCATGTGTGTATATGCCGTGTGTGTTTCCATACACATTTTTGTGTGCATCTAAGTTCAAATGTGAGTGTGTGTGTGTACATGAGTTTCGGCATTGTGCACCACAGTACAGGGTGTAGTGGTTGGTTTTACTGAGTGCTCTTCAACTGCTCTATGCTAGCTGCTCATCCTCAAACACAATGGATGCAATAGGATCATACATGACTGAATGCATGTAAAATGCCCCAGCGCCACTGCTGTCTTGTGAGCGTTCACTCGTCACAACGCTAACACAGACTGACAGGCCAACATGCATCGAATTTGATACGCTAGAGAACGCTGCAAGGGGTGGGACTTCCTTGAGGGAAATATGCAGAGACATATACAAATATATAAAACATAAACACCCACCCACACATACATAGAAGTTCTCTCCTTCCCTATGTGCCCATAACACTTCTTAAATCATGGCATCCAGAGTAAGTTCAAAGACAGCAGCTCCGTGTTTTGTTATTTTGTTGTTGATTTTGTTCTTTCATATTTTGAAAATCAATAAAAAAAAAAAAGCTGTGCAAAAACATAAGCTGCTTTTCCACCATCTATTGTGCTGTGGCTCAACAAGTTTGTTGTGTCATCTGAACCCCCTCACACTCAATATACAGTACGTGAAGCGACAGCATGTTACTGAGTCATATTTATAGCACGGTATTTGAGCAGATCAGACTGCATCGCACACGGTGAGCTGTAGCCATTTTCACTTTGGCTAGTTTCCACCGGTACATCTTCCTCCAAAGGCGCACCTGCGTCTGAGTTTTGTGGTTTGGCATAGCACTGGAAAATGGTGCCAGTTTGGATTGGCAGTCGACAAACAATGGCATTTCCATCCACTTGCAAATCAAAACATCGCCAAACCTTACTATTACACAGCCAAAACATCATTCTTCTCCATAACCTGGAAAGTGCACCACCGGTGGTGCGCTTTAAATGACTATAAGTGAGATTCTTCACTTATTTGACATTGCTAAAACATTTAAGCATTTGCTCTCTGAGGATACAGTCGAGCACCAAGATCATGGTGCCATTCTCAGCCCCTGTGCGTGTTTTCAGTGTTTTCTCCACTCTGCTGTTAAACATAGGACTGTGCCTTAGCTCGACCTGACTCCGCCAAGCTCCCTGGCCCCCCTCCAATGCTTTATATAAGCCGTTGAAAACAAACAGTTTGCCGTTGATACTACCTACGAAACAGACAGCTTTCCTGTTCTGCCGAGCACCATGACGTCCTCCCTGTAGGCGTATGTCTCCTCTAGATAGTACAGGGGGAACGATGGTCCTCGGCTGAGGCAGAGGGCTGGTTCCTGGCCACAGCACTTCCTCTCCAAGTCTGTGAGTCCCTGTACTTTCCTCACCCGCCATAGCATGTGTGGCATTGCTGCAGATAGAGCCGAAGCATGCCGATGCTGATGCATCATCAGGTTACATTAGGGTACCTTATCCTGCTTAAAATACTTCCTCATCACTTGACATCATTCACTTAATAAGTGAAAAAAAAACTGCCTTTATGCCTCCTGGTCCTCGCTGGCCACTGTACGCTGGCAGGCGTGTTTCTTTCTTCAACCTGGGCCAGAGGAGGTGGAGGGGGTGTGTTTGAAGCGCCAACTTTGTTTTGATTTAGTTAGCCCATATAGTGCTCCCTCTAGTGGCAATATAAATCGCTTGTGTTAACTTTAAATACTCTCTTGTAGTTTTGGCCTACAGTCCACTGTATTCGTTTCTCTTACTCTCCCAAGAAGATTCATTTGGCAAATTCCACATTTTGCTCTCTTTTCAGCCATCAGAAGTCACATGTAGTGTTCTGGCCACAAGCCAATTAAGGGTGCCTCATGTAGCATTCTAATATCAATGAATCATTACCACATTTATTTTGAGACATTAGTATAACTACTGTAAACAAACAAGACCCTCACCAAAAAGACTGGCAGCCTCTACTGGCCTCTACACCGCATTTTACATTGTGTGGCACCAGGTCGGCTTTGGTGGGAAATCTGCTGGATTGCTTTATGGCACAAAACAGGAAGAGGGCGCTGTTCTTCCAGTGCAAATGGAGCTAAAGCTTTCAGAGTTACTGGCAATTAAGGCAATTAAGTTTTGATTCATCATTACCTGTACGTGGAGAAGATTTCCTGTCTGATCAACAAGTACCGCTCTCTCCTCCAAGAACCGCCAGCATTATGTCCTTCGTTAGGATTACGACTGACTGTTTCACTGGAGCGGTGAGTGTTGCTGAATAAGCGCACTCGGCAAACTTGTTCTGAAAACAAAAAAAAGGTTGCATGGGCAGCTCACAGGTGTGACAACGGCAGCAGAGCATTTCTGGAAAAAAAAAGACCTGAATCTGCTCTTGAGTTTGCTCAGCTGACCTCAAATAAAAAGACTCAAATAAATTCTACACTATCAAGCAGAGTGGACATCTGCAGTTTTTCAACAATTTTACTGTCAGAGTGCCAGAGCCCATCGGACCAGGAACCAATTCAACATGTATGACTGTCCAAATGAGATGTTATAGAATTAAAGGGCATGCGACCCTATTGTTACCAGTTGGCAGTGCATCAGGTTTAAAAGCATGGCAGTCAATCATCAACATTTTTGCAATTTGTCCTCCTATCTCGGTGTCTTTTACAGATCAGCGGCTCTAGCCGTTTGCCATCTGCACTGCAGCAGGTTTATTGAATGTGTAGGCCGATCTGAAAATCTTCTCAAAAGGTTAACACTGAGCCGGTCCCTTTTTTTTCAAAGCGGTGGAACATGCAGCCAAAATAACTATCACCCTGATCAGCATAATTCACCCCCGTCCTCTATCCTGCATCAGCACTGCAGTGGTAGCTATGGCAGAGGTCCTCCATCTTGCATCTATCCTGCATTACTGCTGCATAAGGGTCAAGGTTAAGGTTAGTTTAGGTGTAAGGATTTGGGTTAGGGTTAGCTGGGTCCTTTTCCCACAGTAGTATAACATGCAGCCAAAATAGCAACACTATAAATGCCACTCTGATCAACATATTTGATGTATACTGCAGTGCTTCATACAGTGGTAGCCATTGTAAGATTATACCCACTGGTTCCTAACATACTACAAGTTATTTTTTCTTGACATGCTCTGAACAGAATTGGATCCAATCAGCTTTCACTGTGGGGGCGGGGGGGTCAACTTTATTTTGCCCTCTTTTCCTGGGTCTTTCCCTATTTTTTTTTTTTTTTTTAAATGAAAATCAATGAGGATCTAAACAGAAAAACATTTGATAGTTTGTAAAACGTTATTCCTTGTCATAATGCAATCTAGTGCTGTAAAAATGAACATTTAACTCGTTCTGACAGCTGTGGCCAATTCTAATTTAATTTACAGCATAAATCCCAAGTCATCCTCCGAAGCATTTGACCAAGAATTAGCCAGACTACGGGTTTATTAACAATCAAATTAAACATGATTAACAGCCGCGGCTTTACGTTTGCGGTTCCTTGTCATGAACAATTTATTTATTACTAAATTGTTTAATCTTGTCTAATCAACAGAGCCAGATATGTACATGCATATCATAGGAGAGTGGCTGCGTTGCTGCAGCAAAATACAGGATGCAAAACTGGGATGTTTCCCCCCAATGGCCTCGGTTTGGAGGCGGGAGAAAAAATGCAGCCAGGACAACCTAACATCCAACAGATGCTAGGAGTCCCCCACCCCACTGCATGGATTTTTTTTAAATGCACAGCAGCATGTGGGATAAAGCCTATAACGACTCTACAATGGCTACATCAGTACCAGGGATGGGGTCAATTCAAAATGTCAACTGAGCCTGCTAATAATAGAGCCTTCATTTTCAATAATGCCTAGATTAGAGAGTGAATGGACCCCAGCCTTGAGCTGCTATCAGTTGACTTTCACCACGCAGACGCACTCAATAGGAAGGGTGAGTTAGACTCAGCAGGTTGGCGCTGCCTGCTCTTCTGTTCCCCCAGTGACACCCAGTGGTAAGCTACATCTAGAGGGAAGGGAGGCAGAGGGAGAGGAGAGAGGAGGTGCAGATAGAGGCAGAAAGAGAGAAAAAGAGTGTTTGTGCTTACACTGGGAGCCCCGGCAGAATGCAAATGAATATCTCAACACATCCACACACTCTCTATTGATCCCGGCACTGTCACTCCTCGCCTCTCCATCTCAACCCTCCCGCCTCTCTCTGGAAGTCTCTCCGTCTTTCGCTCTATCCCAGTCAAATTCACATTCATCTCTCTCTCTCTCTCTCTCGCTCTTTCTCATATGGTGCCCTGGGGTATAATCAGATAACTGCCACAGAGATGGAGTGTATCAGGAACTGGCATGCAGTTCTGTGTGTGTGTGTGTGTTATCTTTATGTGGACCAAATGTCCTCACAAGGATAGAATGATAAGGAATTTCTACAATGGGTTAGGATTTGGGTTTAAGGTTAAGATTAGAATTAGGATTTGTGTTTATTTCTTAAATTTCTTTCTCCATCTTTGATGCTACGTGCTCATTGCTGTAAGCAACTGAACAAGCTTTCATGATGTGGCTATAGGTTGATTCACTGTTGTGTTATATCAAGTAGTGAAACAGACATTTATCCAAATCCGTGGAAATGACACAGATTATTACTTTAAGACTAGGGTAAGGGTTCAAGAAACTCACAAATATAGCTGTGTGTGTGTGTGTGTGTGTACTTGGGTCTGTCAGGCCCTTGCAAGACGTGGGCATTGAGAAAAATCGAGATTATTAACCGGGCCTCGCTTGGCTCCGCTGCCTAATCAGCCACTAACTCCCTTAGACCCTTCTACAATGATAGAAGCACCAAAGAAGAAATGGAGGATGGATGAGGAAGACAGAAGAAGAATGGAGACAATGAGGGATGGATGGAGAGGGTGAGGAGGAAGGAGCGATAGAAGGGAGGAGAGATAAATAGAGGAGGAGGGAGAGAAAGATGTAGAGAGATGATGGATGGATGGATGGAGCAAGAGGAATGACGAGGCAAGTGGAGCAGTGAGGGAGAGCAACGATGCAAGAAGCATGGAAGGAGGGATGGAGAGAGAGAGATTAACGGTGGATGACAGCGAAATGTCAGTAAAGGAACATGATGAATGAGGGTTGAGGAAAAGGTCACTGGGATTAAAAAGTGGGAACATCCTCGATTCAGTATTGGTTTACCCGTCATGTCCTTAGTGCTCTCTAGGCTTCTTTTCCCACGCAGCATACATCCGGTTTGAGCTAATCAACAGATGTTATTCCTCAGTGTTATTTTTCAGTTTGACCTATCTTTGTGGACATGAACTGCTCCCCCCCCAAAAATCATGGGAGTTAATTGGGTATAGCAAGGTGAGTCCAAATTTGATGTTGTAGTGCTTATCTTCGCAATGGTGAGAAAATAGATCTCTTTTAGAAGCCATATCTATCATAAATCCACATCAGAGGAGCATTCAGGACCGATGTTCCCTCTAATCTGATAGTCTGGTGACCCGACGTCTAATAATTGATCACACTGACCAAATATCATCATCTTGTCAGTCATCAGCCTTTGCTCCACTTGTTCCCACATTTAATTTTTGCAGTTTTGGTGGCAAACCTAGTCTCGAAAAGTCGAGGTAGCAGTCCCTGGGTGCGTCACTCCTCCTCCTGTACTGCCCTCCCTCTCTACCGCTCCTCTCCTACCAGGAAGTAACTCCAGGGCAGGAGTGGAGTGGAGGAGAGGAGGGACTGAGTGAAAGCGGCGGCCATTTGGGACAGTTTATTTGCTGCTCCATCGTCAAAACTGGACAGTCTTCTATTGATGAAGTGGCCCTATCAGAACCGACATAGCCCAAGCCCACAATACATGCGCACACTGCACATACTGGCTTTCCTGTACGTGATGTGAACTGTTAAAACTGGAAAAAGACTCCCTGGATAGGATACACTTGTTGGGACAGCAAGCAACATAGCGGCACTAACATCAGTTTCCGGGTCAGTGGAGGAAAAGGGGAGTGATTTTTGGAGCTTTGGGATCCAGCCAGTGAGAGAGCCCCACCTGTATTCTACCCCAGGATACTACACTGTTTCTTCGGTCATTAGGCCAAACAAACAAGTGCAATCTTAGAGGGTGCAAGCTTGGTTGTCGTCTTGCTATGCATCCATGGTCTCAGCTCTCTTGTTTGCAGCCTTGGCAGAGGCTTGGCGTTCACAAAGGAAGACCAAACTGTTTTATGGTGGATTTCGCTTTCAAGGGAGAGTCTCGAGGCAGTTTGAAACGCTGCAGTTGTAAATATTTTACTGCCGACCTCATCAAATGGAGAGATTTTAAAATTTCAAACTGCCTGCCTTTTCCCGTGTTTGCGCTTGACCCCCACTGACGCCTCGCACGCAACTTCTAGACTCGCCCATAAGGCTTTATTTGTTGACATAGTATGTAAAGGTTTATTTTCTCTCTGTCCTCTGTTGAAAGAAAAGCTCTCATTCAACTTGTCATTCTCTCTTATCCATCTGTGTAAGTCTGTACTGTATGTATGTGTGTCTGTATTGGTGCAGTACGCTCCATCAACTCCAGCATGTATGATGTATGAACAAGCCACACTCGTTCATTGTGCTGTTGAGTCAGATTTGGACTATTGCTGCTGGAATATGATGAAATCCACCAGGTGTTGCTGTACTTCGCTTTAGGTCACATCTCTAATAAATCACCACCCCAGACTAAACCTCTGAAGTTTGGATTCCTTGTTTCACTACACATGCTGGCTAAGAACACAATCTTTTTTTTTTTAAGGTTACTCTTCAAGGTTTACCCTTACATTACCATTGCATAAATGTCCGTTTTGCTCCTTTCTATCGCTGCTTGATACAACACAACAGTGATTCAACCTCTAGCCAGTTCATGAAAGCTTTTCCATCTGCTGCTCTAAACACCCGGTGTCAGGTAGGTCTTTCCTGGGAAAAATCCTCTGGCGCACAGGAAGTGATGCGCTTCCGGTTTGTTCGGAATCAACAGAAGAAGAACTGGTTAGTCAGCGTGAGCAGCGATAGCCACCGTGGCTGAACAGACAAAGAAAAGAGCACCACCTACAGAAACTCAAACTCCAAGGAGAAAGACATCACAGTACTGGACACACTGTTTGATTGGCAGGTGATCTCTGGGGAGTGCAGTGCAGAAACACCACAGTGATGAGGCTGAGAGACAAAGATGGAGACAAAGGAGACAATGACACAGGAGACAATGACAGTGTTAGACAATGACGCAATCCCCCTCTGGGCCAACTAATAACAAATATGTCACCTTGCCTTGACCCGCTCCCCTTGGGCCAGTCACCGTGACGCGAGGCAATATTAAGTTTCTGGTGAGATATCATTCGTAATGGATGTACGAGCAAATGAACAATGGGTGGGGAGTTTCTGTTCCTGAGTACGGCCCGGAAAATCTCAGCACCTGACCGAAGTAATTGTTGAGTGACTGGTATCAACAACCCTATCATCCCAACCCTGTCAATTTGGGGCGGTAAAAGTCTTACTTATTTCCCCTGTTGAATTGGCCATGTATTCTGTTCATGAGTTGGTGCATGTGATCATGTGATTTTTACTGTTTCAATTCAGCTTAGTTTCTCTGGTGTTATTCCAATGGATTGTGTTGAATCTATGTACACAGACACATTGAACAGTTCATATGAACCGGGATATGAGCTATTACCTGGAATACGTCAGACATAGTCAATGACTGCTAGCTGCAAATGTTTGCTGGCAGAACCGGCTCTTTCAACTGTTCATCTCTACAGCTTACTTTCCAAGCACGACTGGCTGCCGAGCCACACTGTACCCCCCCACCCCCTTCAGCATAGTTTCAAACCCATAGTTTTACAGTGAGGGAATCCAATTACATCCAGCACCAGGAAAGACAGGGCGCAAGAGAAAAAGATAAAGAGAGGAGACTGAAGAAGAGAAAAAAAAAATCAATGAGAATCCAACTGAGGTGGAACTAAGCTTGACAATGCGGCTTCTTTCTCTCCTCTCTCTCTTTTTGTTTTTTTCCCAGAGTGATAAAAGTGAAGGCTGTGTGTGTGTGTGTGTGTGTTTATTTCACGTGAACTCACCACATTAACCTCTCTCTCACACTCTCAGCGCTTTAGCATTTAGAATTTTTTTTCCTTCAGTCTTTTCTCTTTCATCCCCCTACCTCAATTGCGCTCTCTCTCTCTCTCTCAGCCTCTCATTAGCTCTCTCTGTCTGTCACTCGCCTATCTCACTCTGTATCATTATCTCAATTTCTCTCTGACCACCTACGGCTGAAACAACTTGCCCGCGTGTGTGTGCTCTAAGCCTATGTGCATGCGTGTGTTAAGTTTATGGTTAGATTGATATATTAGGTTATTAAAAATGGGATCTGGTCCAATCAGTGTCATCCAGCTATGACATGATGAATCTGATGCAGTTTCATTGATTATGTGTTGCTGTCATGTGAAAACCTTGTAACGCCACCTTTCCACCCTGACAAAAACCCGCTCGATGAACTCAAACAATGCAGGTTGGCCTAGCGGTTAGAGAGACCGACCCGTCACCAGAGGGTCGCTGGTTTGATCCCCGGCACCACCAGGAGGGTGTATTCCAGCTGTGAGCTGGTGATTGAAAAATGACTGGTGCTACAGTGCCCACCAACACTGCCGAAGTGCCCTTGAGCAAGGCACTTAACCCCCAACTGCTCCAGGCGCGTTGTCCAGTAGCTGACGCCTGCGCTGTCCTCTGACCTGGAAAAGTGCATGTGTGTGGGGTGATGTGTGTATATCTAGTCAGAGGTACGCAAACAAACAAATTCACTGCACACATACATGTGTTAGTGCCAAATAAAGTTGATTCATCAACTGTCTTTCTTTCTTTCTTCAATGCACGGTGGTGGAGCTGCCGACAAGGCTGTTTTATTTAGTTCCTGAAAGGTTGACATTTAGCAGATGCAAGGTTTTCACCCAACAGTGACGATATGTGTTACAGAATTGATCGGTGCTACTCTGGTTGTCTGTGGGAAGCCCTTCACCTGAACTGATTCTAACGAGACAATTTGATCAACTGGCATTTTAGCTTCTCCGTGCATTGTGACCCCCTGACAGAACCATATGTAGTACATGGCAACAGTGCATACAATCCTTGTAATTTTTTGCCATGAAAATTGTCAAATTTAAACACATTCATTATCGACACAAAATATTGGCTATGGGCAGCTTCAATCCAAAAATGTCAATATCTGTCAATACTGTCAATACTGGTGCAACTCTACTTAAGATGCCTATATGTGCATGTGTTTGTGCTTGAATGCATGCGTATGTTCAGTATGTGTGTTGTATGTACCATTCATGGGAATGTGTGCTTGCATATATCCTTCAAGTGTGTGTGTGTGTGTGTGTGTGCGCGGGCGTGCACATTTCCGCTAGTACCAAGTACCATTTATCTAGTACTATATCCTACTTTAAGGCCTCTAGATCAGACTCCATCTGGTATCTGATGCAGAAATTAACTAAGTGGTTTGGCACTGTTTTTTTTTTGTTTTTTTTTCAACCTGTGAAACTAATTTTAAGATCCCTTTTCAGTAGAGCACTGTGACAAAAGTGCTCATACTTTGATGCGAGTGCCGTGGCTTCCTTTTCATTTCTTTCTTTCTTTCGTTTCACGAATTTCAAAGCGTCTTCACCTCTGTGTTTTCTCAGCTCTCACTTTCATCAGTTGTCACGAGGGCCTCTACAGGGATGCTGTCTATAGCTCATAGACAATACATTCATGTTTGGGGCTGTTCGTAGAGTCACTTTGTGAAAACAATACATGAAAGAGCCTTTTTTAGGGTGGATGTAATGATGCGAGGGTGTGCACAGTGAGCAAAGTAGACGTATAGCGAAGCTTTTTCGGTGTGCACTTGGATTACACACTTCAAGGGATGGGAAGTAGAAGAAACATACGGAATGTCGTCAGATTTAGCTTTTTTTTTTTTTGAACAACAAAAGCACAATCAACACTCTCAGCCTTGTTGTAAGGCATCACGGGTTATCATGGGATGACTGAAGAGTGTGAAATAAGGTGTTCACATTGGTCAGTTAAGTTGCATTGTGCCTCTTCTTTTTTTTAAATGTATTGCATTAGTGGCGGGTTTGTAACTCAGAGGGATGCCAGGGTTAGGGGTTCTATTCCCTGTGTAGCTCAGTGGATGGAGCAAGGCGCTGGATAAAAAGTGTCCGCTAAATGGCCCGCGTGTTATGTTAGGAGCGCCGCATATGTTCCTGAACAATGGGTATTTCATTATGAGAACATGATTTTTTTTTTTTTTCTTTCCCCGAGCTCTCCGCCTGCCATTCGATGCCATGCCCCATTGCCTGCTTCAGACATTCCACGCAATTTTCCGAGCACATCTGAGTCGAGAGAGCACGTCCCTGAGCGATGAGTGGAATATTTTCTTCGGTCCAAATCTATCATCGCAGGCCTTGGCACTTGGAGAGCCACTTTCCGTCTGATGTGCCAATCGCCCAGGTTAACAATGAGTGGAGGTTTGTGTTTGTGTGTTGTGGCTCAGTGTTTCTGCTATAATTGTGTGCAAGTGGCGGTTGCAGTTCATTTGGATTTTGGCTCTGTCTCCGTCCCGATATTGGTTCTAGTGCTGGTTGGCACATTAAAAACTACTTTTAGACGGAAACTCAATTCTAATTCAAATGGATTAGAACACTAATTCTGAACATTAAGACAAATCTGGATGCATAACAAGATTATTTGCCAATTTGCAAACAGCAATTGAACTTTGTTCTTCAGCATATCCTTTCCTAGATGCACAAATGCACATAACCCCTACATATGTGCAGCTTCGTCAAAAAAGGTGAGGGAACTGTGCCGATTCACGGTGCAGTGACTTGGAGCAGTTTGGCATTCGGTGCCTCGATCAAGGGCACTTTGGTTATGCAATACCGGCAACTTTCC
This sequence comes from Monocentris japonica, assembly GCA_900323365.1. Lineage (NCBI taxonomy): Eukaryota > Metazoa > Chordata > Actinopteri > Trachichthyiformes > Monocentridae > Monocentris > Monocentris japonica. The sequence goes on along the minus strand of OOFE01025461.1, from coordinate 6,428 downwards.
GATCTCTGTAGCTATGTCTCCATCCAACTGTAAAGTTTACACACACTTCTGAAATAAAGTAAATAACGTGTGTCCATCAGCTGGGTTGAAGTGAATAAATCCGCTTCCTGAATGTCAAAAAGCACATCCACCAGAAAAACGGCAAGCCTTTCAAGAATCGAAAGATGAAAACAAATGCACTATGACATCGAAGAAATTGCCAACTAATGGTCATACAACTCTGTATAACCATACATGGGAGTGAGAGTGGGTGTAACATTTCTGAGAGGTCGTGATGGACAGATACTTGACTGATCACGCCACGTAGTTATTATTTACTTGGCAAACGTGTTTTCATCATTAGCACTATTTATGTGTGTAAAAGCATAAAAAACGTGTTTGCCATGTTGAGAAAGTTTTAGCAAAATTTCCATTCAAGTGTTTCCAATTCAATAAATCTCAATTCTCAAAGAAATACTTGGCTTTAAACCCAGCGAGAGAAAGAGACAGAGGAGGGAAAGTGCTTGTGAGACAGAGACACAGAACGAAGCGGGGAGAAAGAGAGAGCAAGCCGGAGTGCTGAGATCAAGGCAGAAAGAGGTAGCCTGTATTGAGAAAGACAAAGTGAGGGGGAGCTAAGAGGTACAAAGGGCTCCAAGTACAAAGTGAATGGGGCTCAGGTATCTTTGATCCTGGCTGGCTCTCTCTTTGTTTTAAGGCTTTAGCTCTCCAAAACCCTTCATCCCGGCTCTGTGAAGTAGAACAGAGTGCTTGATTTGGCCTGCTGCCTAGCACCAGGTTTCCACAGCTAATGACACTATATAGAGTCAGCAGGTGTTTACGTGGTGCTGGGGAGTGTACAAGGGCTGCTGTGGAGAGTGTGTGCTTGTCTTTGTAGGTGTCAAATTACAGTAATATATTACTTCTCCGGGCCATGAGTGCTGTAACAAATTACTGTTTCAGTTTCAGTAATAGTATTACAGTTACCGATCCAAAAAGTTGTTACTTAATTACATAAAGTAATCCCACTACTTTTAATCGAGTTCTCAGTTGTGCAAGTGGGACCTGCAAAGCATATTTCCCACGCAAATAACATGTTGAATCTCGTTTTTCGTGACACCAAACTTGTGAAGGTCACTAAAATTGGACTTAAAAAGGTCGAGCAGAAAAGCAGCCAACAGCATTCACAGGCTACACAAAACACCGCCATGTGCAAATTTATGTGGATGTGTGTAAAACGCCCTGGGAATTTAGGTACTCAAATCCTGCCGCTTGCGGTGCCTGCTGCGCCACTCGGTATCCTTGATCATTCACACAGAAACACAAAGGCGAGGTGATAGAGTTATCCTGATTTGTTTTTTCTTTTTTTTTATGAAGGTGAGAGAGGACGCCGTTGCCGGTTTTGTAGACGTAACGAAAAAGTAAAATAATGAGCAATAATTACAGTAATGCTATTACGTTTCAAATGAGTAACGATTGCTGAGTGATAGTGTCCTTTTTTCATCGCGTACGGAGCCCAACGCTGGCATGCATGCAATCCTCAAGTCAGGAGTAACAAGAGGGCCGAGTATTTGCGTCATTTCAAATTCTGATTATAACCTCAAGTAAATCTGTTGCAGAAAAGCCGAAAAACAGAAAGCTGCTGGGTTCAAACAGCAACTTCGAACCCATGGCTTCGGGAGAGCACACCGCAAACCCGTCTGCGCTCACGTGAATCTAGGCGCTGAGGCGTCTTTGTGGGTGTGAATGCCTGGATTCAGCTTGACACCCAGAATGGGGCCATACTCCGAGGCAGATGTTGCGCTCAATAATTCACATATTTATTCAGCGCCAGCACACAACTTTCTGGTTGTGCCTTCTTGGAATAAATATGTGAATTATTAAGTAAAACTTCTTCTCTCCATATGTGCACCCACTGCGGATGTCAATTTGCTGGATTGAGGTTGTTGGTTACGTGCACCCCAGACTGTTTCCCCTGGGTAATTATTTCCTCCAATTTTTAGCTGCTTTTTTTTTTTCCAATCACTATAAAGCTGCACTAGGCAACTTCTCACGTCGGCGGCCCCAAATGGCAGTGAGAGGTAGCAGTTTGAATCTTGAGGACTTCATTACCCAGAAATCCTTGAAGGTTATGTCGGTGAACAGTGAAGTGGTTGTGACCCTTTAACTGTTTTCTTATCTCCTGTGTCTGGGTTATTCTTGGGTCAGTCATAGGGCAAACTGGTGTCCTCCTTCACCTTTGACTTCTCAACTTTTTGTTGTATTGTCTTAAACCTTTTTATTGTTTTCGTGTAGTTAGTTTAGAACTATATAAGCTCCCCATGTAATGGTTGTATGTCAGAGAAGGTTTGCCAGCGCACCATCATTGATGCTTGTGGACTCACATTCTTTCTCTCTGTATACGTATTAAATCTACAAACCGAACTGTTCTTTTGCGTCTGTTGATGATTGACATTAAGGTTGGCAAACCTAGGTTGAAGTTCTAAGATTTCCACCACACACATAAGGCATGATGTTAAACTCTAAACTATTATTTTTTTGGCTGATAATAACATTGCAAGACAAGCTTATCGATGCTTTCCATTGCCTTTCCGTTGCCCTTCAAGTGCTACTGGACCAGCTGCTCTTACCATGAAATAGCCTGAGCTGCTAAATCCATGTGAATCAGTGTAAATGAAGTGGGCGAAACGGGTTATAGAGGTTTATCCTTGAGAGAACTGCAAGATGGATGGTGTGCACGTACCCTTAAGAATGTGAATGGACGAGGCAAAAGACTGAAGTGGGATATGATAGTGGGATGCAGGTGTACCGGTTTTTAGATACTGAGCCCCGTTATCAAGAATGGTCCACCAAACCAGAGAAACCCGGTTAAGATGCCTGGCGTACTCCCATATTAAACTATGAGTCAAAGAGGGAGGGGAGATGTTCTTTTATCTGTTTTTTTTTCATTGAAACAGGGAAACTCAATCTCAAAATTTCATGTGAACAGCTTAATCCAAATAAGACCTAACCCGTACGATTATGACCAATAGTGGGGTTACTCTGTGCATGTAACTGTAGCAAAATAGATGAAAGAGAGCTAAGGAGGTTGTTCAAAACAAAACACAACTAGCATGTTTATGAAGCATGTGGACTGCGTCTGAAACTAGTCCAATACACTGGCGTTGTCAGGTATTCTCTTCCCTCCCAGGATAGATAGTGTAGCTATTGTGTCTTTGGGCCTTTGATATTCTTAGCTGTCTGCTACCTAATCTGACTCCGTGAAAAAAAGAGCAATTCTTCTATAAATGCAGCAGCATCACGTCTTTGAAGTTGCTACGAGATGTTTTGTTTTGGGATGTTACAAAGTGTGTGTTAAGGTGACACTTGGGTTGGGTGTGTGTGTGTGTGTGTGTGTGTGCGTGCATGGTTACATGACTTTGTAAGTGTCAGCATACAGGACTGTGTGTGTGAGTGTGTGTGTGTGTGTGTGTGTGTGTGTGTGTGACAGCTGAACAAAACATTCTGGCAGCTCTGTGGCCCTGAGAGCGTTTACTGTTGTTTTCTTTCACCAGCTTGACAGATAACTCCACTGCTACTCCACTCTAGGAATAGAACAAACTAGAATAGAATAGATAAGTAAATGGAAGAGAAAAGGAGGAAAGCTTTTTTTTTTTTTTCACAAATTACGATGGTGAATGGCGTCTATTGTGTGCCAGCTTCTCAAATGGGATAATCCAACATCAAATAGAGATATTTAAACAAATACATTTATATTTGTGTGACAAAAATCAATTAAATGGATACAAATAAATGTTTAATATTAGTTTCAATTATTTATATTTTATTTATTATTTTGCTCACAAATCAGCTTTTATCCATTTATTTTTTTTATTTATATAAATTCAGTGGAGGCTTGTACATTCCTGGGTGTTATTCTTGTTTTGTTTTTTTTTGTTTTTTTTTTTTACTAGAGTGCCACACAAACTCCTCCCCAAAGATCTGACCTTTGATTGGTTAGACTCGCACCCAATTATTAACCCACCTGATTCTACTTACCTACTTATTTTTGCACCTGCACTAATTTAACTTTAAACTTTCATTTTACTACGTGCACAATTTCCTTTAAAACAAAAACATGTGACATTGGTAAATATAGATCCTGTATTTCAGTTTAGAAGATTTTCATTAAATAAGGATTGCATGTTAAAAACTCTAAATATCTATAATTGTACATGGGGTTCACAAACTTTGAATCATGACTCTACATCATTTTTGTATCTGTTTAATTATTTTTCCCGACAAATATACATTTACTTATTTGTATATCTGTATTTGATGCTGGATTATCCCATTTGAGATGCTGGCACACTGTGGCTGCCATATGGTAGGCTATCGCACCAAATATCTAACAGATAGTTGTTTGTTCCTCTCTCTTTCGCCCCAGACCATCAGTTTCCTGTCAGAGGCCCAGTTTTCAGCGGAGTCACCGGTGACCCTCGATCCGCTCTTCAAGTTCCACGAAACCATCGCCAAGGTACGACCAGCATCACTAACACACCTCTACCCATCCAATCTAACAAACTACCAGCAGGGGTGGAACGAGTACCAAAATATGCTGACAACTTACATTTGACCAATTTCTGAGGCAATGCTTGTAGAGTGTCTACAAAATTTGTACTCGCTAATAGATGAGACTTAAAATGTTAATTCAAGTATAATAAAAGTATAATACATAAGTAAAAATTTCTCACTAACAAATACAATACAAATATACAAAAACAGTGAGAAAATATAAATTTTTACTTCCACCCTTGAACATCAGCACCAAGTTGGGATTGCTGACTACAAAGCTATCACAAATGCACTTTTTGCTAGAGTAGCTCCCAAATTGCACCTTTTGACCGAAGCCGTTGCAAAGCAAGGATCACTGTCCCAAGCCACTAATTCCTCCTTTCTCCCTTTTTCTCCTCGTAAAACCCCAAGTTATATCTTTTCTCCACCTTTTATTCTACAATGGCTCTACAGCTAAACTCACACAAATTACTCAGGGCTTACGCAAGCTATTGCCAAAGAAGGACTGCCATCTCAACTAGCAGATTAGACCTTTCTCAGGTGCTACGAATACTGCCATGACTTACAAATTCCACCAGCTTCCCAAAGCCATGGCCAGCGTAGTAACTCTGTCCCAATTAACAAATTACACAAGGCACAGTGAAGTTCCTATGGTTTATGGTGGCCCAACACATAATAAAAAAAAAAATGTGTTATACTGGTGTGTCCTTACCTTGGCAAGTTAGCAAGCGGTGTACTGGACTGCTGTACTGCCAAAATTCATAGTCCGAGTGTTGGAAAGGACATCAAATCGACCACTGTAGCTGAAAACCCCCTCCAGAAAAACAGAAACTTTATTAAATCCTGAAGGAGAGTGGAGGAGAAGACAGAGAAGCAGTTTAATTAGGGTGAGCAGGATGTGTCCGGGAGAGGCGGACAAATTCTACAAAATAAGCTTTTCTTTTTTTTTTTTTTCTGGTGAACTGGGTATACAGTGGCGAGGGACCTGCAGGGTTAAAATGAACTGTTTGCCACAATAAGGGCGATACGTATTCTGGTTGTCTTTCCCCGTTTTCTTCGTGAAGGTCTAGTATCGTTGACAACTTGTTTGCTCTCCCTCTTCCATTGGTTCCTCCCAGACAGGCAGGTCAGTGCGTCCAATCAGCGACGAGGATTCATTGTTCAATAAGTGCCTATCCTTGTGACTCATTTGTTTTGCACTTCAGGGCCACCGTACTTTCCAGGTGCTTTGTGCAGGTATGAAGGTACGCCAGTGGGTATTCCTAGGGCCGTTATTAACATTTGGATACGTCTGTATGTGTGTGTTAGTCCACTGTCCAGTGTGCACACAACCTTCACATCCACCCCTTCCCTAACAGACACTGATTGCTTGGCTAAAAGGCCTGTGGTTGGCAGGCCATTTTTCTCTCTTGACATTCTTTTACTTTCATGTGACAGCTCCTTCATTCACCTACACAGAGAAAAGAGGAGCAAACTGAGAGGAAACAAAAATGACCTCCAAAAAAAAACAACAACCAAGGACATGTCATCCCGGTGGCTCCGCAGAACTAAGGCGCCCATCATACACAGGAGTTACAATGTTGTCTTGAAGCTGCCCGTAGCCGATGCTTTGTGCTGATATCTCAAGTCTGAACATTTTCATGCCCAAATAAAACAAGTATTCAGTGGTTTACTATTGACAGGGAGGGAAAACCTAATAAAAATAAAACATAGTCATGCTAAAATGTTGAGCAAAATGTTGCATGAGAAAAAATTCCAGGATCTGTTGCTGGAAAAGAAACACACATTGGACGTGTTACAAAAAACGCACAAGGTACAGATAGCCATACACCTTTAACACATTTATGTCATTTGAACTTATCAATATGATTATATGTAATACAATTTTTAGAGAG